>JAQZBX010004546.1:25548-52508 GCA_029593785.1 Cabassous unicinctus | reverse complement strand
GGCAAAATGACCTGCTTTTCTTTTAACCATACCATATTCTTTTAATATGAAACCAAATTGGATTATTCCGGGCTTTACCAGAAAGATGTCCAAAATTAATAGGGAAACAAACTTTTAAGTAGCCACACAAATGATCCTATTTCACACTTTTCCTACCATCTTACTGTGTGCTTCGAGCAGTCTGAGTTTCAACATTTCTATCAATGGAAGAGGGGAGAGGAACGTCTTCCTTTTCCTATCTTTATTTTACCTATAGCTAAGGCCAGCTATCTTGCATGAAAAGGGTGCATGCTGACCCCACCAGAAACCTTTTTAACAGACTAGTGCTCTTCTCCTGTTACATAATCATAGGGGAACTGATAAAGTGAAGGATATGGAGCAGCACCGCCCCTGAAATCTATAGGCTCCAGTCACATCCTCAGATTACGAATATAAAGTCCTGCATAATATGATGTGTGCTCCCCAGCCATCTGCTGGAAGGGAAAGAGAAGGGAAGGAGAGAGGGAAAGAGAAAGGCAGAAAGAGAGGGATGGATGTTGGCTGAAACTCTTTGGGTGTGGCCAACATGGAGTAGAGTGTTGTAAGATTTCAAGATAAACTTTTCCCACCTTTTTTTCACAGAGGTTTCCCCTGGGAGTAACCTCTCCAGTGGCCCCAGAACACACTGCACGAGCTGCTCAGCTCAGCAGGATCACCTTTCCTCTTTTTTGACTCTACAAATGCCACCCGTTTGTCAGGGACCAGTTTAATGTCTTTCCAAGTCACCTATATTTTTTTAATCCATCCCTTCTGTAAATCTGTAATTGGGTCTAGGAAAGAAACTCATCTGGATTTTGACCCCTTTTCGTTTGTATAACTTACTTAGAAAGGAATGAGTGACAAACAAACAGGATATTATTATTTCCTATGTGTATTGTTTAATAAAAGCATAAGGCAGGCCCACTAAAACACAATACCTAGCACCCCTTTCTTATTCCTTTCAAGGTTTACAGCGGTGCTGGATCCGTGGCAGGTGCTCTGTAAATGCAGGGCTGGTGAGCATACGGATTAATGTGTAGATGAGTAAGGGACTGAATCTTCTGACATATAGCTACAGACGTAAATGGAAGGTGGGCAAATAAGAGCCAAGCAACAGAGCAAAGAATCAGAACTTCATTTTGTCAGTTCTCACTCTTTCCCACAGAGCTCTCGGCTTCCTTTTGAGCTCGAAACGCAGTTGTTTTGAAATTGTCATGGCAAAGAAAGTGAGAGAGCACTTCAAAAGGAAAACGAATGAGTTTATAAACATGGTCCCCTACATTCACAGCCCTTTATGAACAATAAAATGGCATAGGAGGCAAACCTCAAATGAGTTTCTTTTCCCAGGCCCAAGGGAAAAACAATCATTGAACATCTTTCTTTAATCAAGTCTGCATTTCCAGTAATGAGGAAGCTAAAACAATTTCATTTCCTGTTTATGTAAAATCGTTTGCCACTGGATGCAAGAGAAAATATCCATCTTGTTGGCCTTCCCATAAAAGTATCACCCACTCACCAATGCCCTATCCTTTTAGAGAAAGACTCATTACTATGACTATCAGTAACTCAAAGACTAGTTGGAGGGAAGCCTCGTATTTTCTTTATGTGTCCTGCAGTTCCATAAGGAAAGAGGATCTACTGGCCTAATATTTGACTTTGTTTCATGCTGAGGGGTTTTGGAAAGCACACGTTCAAGCCTGACACGGAGTCGCTCTGAGAGATCCCTGGATTTGACTGGTTCAGTTCTTTAAAGCAGGTCTGCCTGAGTTGGTACCTTTTAGAGGGCTCTTGTGTAATAAACCCAACCAAGAATAATAAGCAATTGCATGGCATTTTTTATTGCCTGACCTCAGCTGGCAAATGCCAAAACTGCACATTTGTTCAAATTGTATTCTTGTTCTGCAACACAATCTAGAGATAGCATCTCTGAGAGTTGGCCATTGTTCCTGCTGACACCACAATTTAGTGGCAGGGGACAGCATGTAATTCTGCCTTTGTAATCTGTTTATGGCAAAAAATTTATAGCATACATACTTTTGCTTACTATGCCCAGATGTTGTGTGATACTTTGCCAATAATACATATTTTAAATAATTCGTGTTAATTCATTTTGAAATAATTCTATGTTTACATCATGATTCTGACTCTCCGTCAGTGTGCACGTAGATTTATTCCTGAAAGAAGGGCATTATTCTCTTGCAAAACCAGAGTTCAATTTTCAAAATCAGGGGATTTATACTAACACAATGCTATTATCTCTTCTACAGATTTTATTCAAATTTTGCCATTTGTACCACTAAATTCTTTAAAGGATAAAGATTTATTTTCCTGGTCCAGGACAACATTGCATTTGGTTGTCTTGTTTCTTTATCTCTTTATTCTCCTTTAATTCAAAACACTTGCTTGGCCTTTCTTTGACTATCCTGAAACTGATATTTTTTGAAGAGTACTGGCCATTTATTTCATAGAATGCGCCTCAGTTTGGGATTGATTGCAGCCTCATTATAGTTAGATTCACAAAATGCTTTCTTTGGCAAGAACACTGCAGAAGCAATGCCGTGTCCTTCTCTGTGCATCATAGCAGGAGATACATGGTTTCTATTTGTTCCTTTAATGGTAATCTTAACTTTGTTTACTATGTTAAGGTTTTTCATCAAACTGTCACCCAATAGTTTTAGTACCCATTGATGATTCTTAAGGGAAACAATTATTACCATGGTGTTTGCCAAATGGTGGTTTTCTGAACTCATCTTGCTATCTATATTCATTACTTGGCATTCTACTGGAAAGAAGATTCTTTTCTCATTTATTTATTTATTCATTGATATTAACATAGACTCATGAATTCTTAGTCTATGAGTTAAAAATAAATTATTATTATTATTTCTTTTGATATCCAAATTGTTCAAATTTGGTCATTCCAGGTCTCTTCAAACTGGCTTCTATGTTCTTTTGACATGGCCCATCACTCTTTGAAAAGTTCCTTATTTTTTTGGCAATAAAAAAATTCAAGGATTATCTTATACTTTTCCATGCCCAGTTTTCAAATATATGATTTTTCCAGCGGGCCCTAATTTCCTTTGTTGGAAAACAATGTTTAAAAATCAAGAGCTAGAACTAGATGTGATCATTGCTATTGGCAGTGTCACTCTTCTAAGGAACTCTTCTTAGTGGATAGAATTAAGAAATGTATGCTTGTGTGCACATTTGTATATACATGTAGATTTATACATGCAAATATATACATATGCATTTTATTACTTATATTTATTTGCAAATCTATGTAAATATATTGGAAACTATGAGTCCTTATTGATACCCTCATTCCAATCCAAGACATGGGTTCTTCAGAAGGAAAGGCCAACAAAGCCACAAGCAAGATAGCTAAAAATAAACATTAAAAAAGCCTATTGAATCCACATCTAGAACCATTTTATACATCAAATATAAAAAGAAAATACAAAAGAGGATCTGAGAGACTACTTCAGAAAATGAAAATCAGATTAGATGCAAGAAAACATGAAAAAAAAAAAACTTTGAGTTTGTAATTCTTCACCCAGAAAAATCTATATTTTTAAGGTTAATATTATTAATACATATTTGGTGACTGAGATTAAGAGAGTCATAAATCATGAATAAAAGTTGGAATTTGTCATGCAACTTCATAAGCAATTTTTAAAATTGAAGTGAAAGAGAAATGTATAAGAATAACCAAGTCAATTTTGAAAATGGAAAAAAAAAAAAAGAGAGAGAAAATTCTTGTCCTAGCCAGTATCAAGATATCTTATAAACTTTTAAATGTCATAGTTATTTTGCTATTAGGGAATAATAAAAACACAAACAGGCCAGCCAGTGGAACAGATCAGAGAGTCTAGAAGCAAAATCCATGTGTATATATGGAAATCCCTTATATTATTAAAATAATATTTATTGAAAAGAAATTCTGACATATTTGATGGAATTGTAAAAACTGGCTACACAATTGGGAAATTATTAAATTCATGCTTTTCAATATTCACAAAATAAATTTTATATGGATTACAGACCTACACATAAAAATATATACAATATAAGAAGAAAATATGATAATATATTTATATTTATCAAGATCAGATATAGTTGGCCCTTGTAATCTGGATGCATAAAGTAATTGACAATGGAAAATCAATGAATATATTGAGCTTAATAAAATTTTAAACTTTTGTAATGCAAAAAAAAGCAAAAGTTAAAAAAACTGTCATAGACTATAAGAAAAATTTGCTGTAATAATTATAATAAGAAGTAATTTCTTACAGACTAATGCAGCAAACCACCCAGCTAATCAACCAACAAATGAACAAACAACCCACAGAAAAATTAGTAAGGAATATGAAGAAGAAATTTAAGAAGAAAAACATAAATGGCCATTAAGCATAATTTTTTGAAAAAAGGTTCAGCCTATCTGGTAATCAGGAAAAATGCAAATGAAAATTAAAATGTACCTTTTTCACCCACCACACTGGCAAAAATTTAAAAGTCTGATAATATCTAATGAGAGAAAAAAAGAGCTTGTATGTATATGTGAAAGAGAGAGAAATTGAGTAGAGAAAGCAAAAGAATAGCACAAAAGAAGTGTATCTAGAAAGTAAGTAATTGTGGCTATGTTGTGGGGAAAAAAGAACAGAATTAGAATTTTTTTTGGAAATCTGACTTTGTGCATTGAAGGAGAAATGAAGGATGAAGCTACTCACAAGAAGCTCAGTTACCACCTCAGCAGGATTCTAATACGGCTTTACAGGTTTTCTTTTATTTATTGCTGCAACCCAAGATTTCCCACCACCATCAATGACAAAATTCCAGGAATTATTTTGGAATCCATAAGGTTCTTAAAGCATACCAACAACAAATAAAAAATAAACAGCTCCGTATGATCTACTCTCCTTCTCTACTCATTTATTGTCTGCCTTTACCCATCTTATCATAAGTCCCATGATGAAGACAGGAACTTTTTTGTTCTCACCAATCTATTCCCAAAGCCTAGAACAGACAGGCACCCTCATAAACAAAACTTTGACTTCCATTTATGAATTTCAAGAGGGAGAAATATTTTGCACTGAACTATAAATAATATTCCATTTCTGGAAGGATGACAAAATGTCTTCACTAGCTGTTTTTCAGATGATCTGTTTTCCAAGGTCATTTGAAAATGCCATTTCCCTCAAGAAGTTAATGACAAAAGCATGTTATGGGGAAAAGGTGTCTTCACATGTGTTCCCACCACTGTCACTGCTCCTTGGTGGTGGTGAGGGAGGGCCCAAGAGGAGCTCTACAAGGCTCATTGAAACAACACACATTTTGGAAAAGGGGAGTAATAGTAAATGAAGCCAAATGTACAATTTGAAAGCAAGAGCAGTCACAGTGAATAATATTATACATATATGTATATGAAGGGAGATTTAGATAAATGTTTGAAAAGAGGGATAGTCAGAATATAATTTCATGCAGAAGGAAATAAAGGAATATGATATTTAACATAGGTTAAAAAAAAAGTCATGACATTTATTCAAAGATTAAAACATTGCATATTTTTTATTAACATCTCATTAATGATTCCAATCATCTCCATATGCCAATAGCCACGTTTAGGTGAAATTAGATACTCCATGTTTAACAGACATTTATGTTGAATACTACAAAAGTTAAAAACTCAATTAACAAAATTCTGAAAATTATATTTATGGATTTTATTGTGAAAGGATCCATCTTCCTGGACTAACAGAGACTGTGTCTGTTCCACTGTTTAACCCTGGTACCTCCCGTTTTAGTTTGCTAATCGCTGCCCATGAAAAATAGCAGAAATGGTTTGGCTTTTCTAATGGGAATTTGCTAGGGTCATATCCTGTAGTTCTAAGGGCTGTGAAAATGTCCAAATCAAGGCATCATTAGCGATGCTTTCTCACCGAAAGTCAGCTGCTGGCAGATCCTTGACTCCTGTCACATGGCAAGGCAAGATGGCAGCTGGTCTCCGCTTTCTCCTTCAGGCTTACTTTCTCCCTGAGCTCAGATCAGGCATATGGCTCATCGTCCCCAGGCTATGTTTCTTCAACTTTGGGCTGCTCCGCTGATTCCAGCCTCTGGCCTATCTCTCAGCCTTTCAGGGTTTCTCCATCTTTCTACAGCTGTAGGAGATGCTGGAATCCTCTCTCACATGGCAGAGTAAAGCTTACGGTTCTTTCTCTGTGTCTCCTCCATTTATATAAGACTCCAGAAAGAAGGCCGAGACCCACCCTGGGTCAAACCTCACTGAAGTAATTCAATCAAAAGTCTCTGACTCGAGTGATCTAATCAAAATGATATCATCAAAAGGTCCCTTAACAGTCTAACCAAAGGTCCCACATAAATAGGTTTGCATGCACAGGAATGGGTTAGCTTAAAAACATAATATTCTGGGGTTGACACAAGAATCGAACCAAGATACTTCCCAACTGTTTCTGGGCAAGAAATGGAACAAAAAGAACATCTCAGTCCCTAAAGAGAGCATATTCCTCAAGGCCCTTTTCAGATGTAGTCAAGGAGTTTAATGAAAAAAGAAGAGCCTCCCAGTAGGCAATGGTGAACAATGGATAAGGGAGCTTAGCTACCCCTAGGGAGCAGAAGGACTTAATCCAGGAGCATTCTCCACTCCCAAATTAAAAGACCCTGTAAATATATTCCAAGTTGAAATTAAGAATTGCTGCAAACCTCTGACAGCTGTGTATCTTCCATTATTCTCCTCTCTGAAAAGATGTGCTTATTGGGATTTCCTGTAGATTGGCTTTGTTTGGAGGGGTCAGTTTATTTTTCTTTCTGGTTGATAAGCCTCCACGTAAAGAGATCCCACTTTTGGATCTGAAGTGGAGACTATTGCATATTTTCCCTGGTTTTGAGACAGCACAAGCAGCATCCAGAGATCTTGGACTTTGAGCTTGATGACGTGACTGGACTTTTGGTTTGCTTCCTGATTGGAAGGGGTGTGGGCATTTTACATGTGGGAAGGAAAATGAACAGAATGTTTGTTGACCAGAAGAAGGAACTATGATTAGTCATTAAGGCTGCTCACAAATACTCAATTCTCCCTTTTTCCAGGCATATGGGAATTCTCCACTCCATCCCTACTCTTGTAGTTAAATGTGGCCGAGTGCCCTGTATTGCCCAATGGAAGCAAATGGAAGCAAAAGGAGTTGGTGTCCTTCCATGTGTAAACTTTAAGAGTTTCATTATATTCATTATATTCTCTTTCTCTGTGCCTTGTACAACACTGCCTAAGTTCCAGTTTGTAGCTGCTCTATCCACCTGTGTCCTGGAGGGGGAAGGAGGTAAAAACTGAACCCCCTGCTGGCCCTCCATGTCCCTGTATTATGTAAGAGGAAGAAATAAACCTTGTTTTGTCAAGCCACTGAGATTTTGGTCTAGTTTACTACTACAGCATGATCTAACCTATCCTGATTATGTCTATGATGATCTATTTTTCGAAAATAAAAATGCAATCAAATATTATCCATATATAATAACATTTTTGTAAAAGTAAAGGAAGATCAGAGTGATGTCCAAGAAAACTAACTTAGAAAAAAATGCAAATGATGACTTTTTGTGAGACACTTATCTAGTGAGGGAACTGACAATACGGGACTTAGTCCAAGTTGCTTTGAGACGTTTTCACTAATATCCCAAAATAACTAATTTAGACCTCAATACAACAGGTTATGTGCAAAGAGGACTTCTTCTAACCCACTGAGTTGGGAAGCTGGGAAGGCAAAACACCAGTCAACTCTCAAAATATCAAGGGCTAGCTTCTTGGACTTTTTCTGACAGTAGCCCTTTAGAGTTAAAAATTAGAACAACAACAACAACAAAAAAATGGAATTCTCGCTTTTATCACTACCAGTCAGGAAAAACTTCTGAAACAGAATGAATGAATTTTATTTATTTTTACATTCTTCTGCTATGGGTGTCAATAAAATAATAATTGAATGGACAAATAAAAGAATGAATGGACTATTGAATAAAATTTGAATCAATGGTATGGGGTGAAGACAAACCTTGTTGATATGTATATTTCAAATTTTGGTAGCCAACTAGAAGAAGGTATACTTGTACATTCTGAAATCTATTGACTCCACAATTTAAATATCCATATCTGCTCCTACTCTCCAACTCCCATGGTTTAATTTGGAACCTCATTAAATCTTACTTGGGTGATTGCCTTAGCCTAATAATTGGACTCCACCTGTGCATCTTTACCTGTAATCCATTCTCTACACAGCCTTCTGAATATACAGAAGATAATGTCAAAACTAAAAGCATTTTAAGCTTCAGTTAGAACAGAATCAAACTCAAGACCTCAGCAAGTAAAGAGAACCCTCATCTGGGTCTGCTTATATTTTCCAGTGAAATTTTAACTCTTTTTTTGCCAAGCTCCAAATTTTCTGCATCACTGAGCTTAATGTCATTTCCTTGATATGTCATGAACTTGCATGAACTGCTTTACAGGGCATACTACTCTTTTAACAAGGAATGATCCATGTACCTGATGATCTCCTACACATCAATACCAAAACATAATATCATTTAATTCCTGCTATATATTAGGTGCCTACCATATACCAGGCATTATGCTATACTTTACCTCTAGTCCCTTATTTAATTCTCACAAACTTCTGAGATAAGTATCGTTAGGAAAATTGGACAGTGAGGAAACGGAAGCATAAAGATAAAAACAGAGCTCACTTGAGGTCAAGCAGCTAATAGATTTGAGAGCTGGAGCAAACCTAAGGCTTATCTGACTCAAAAGCCCTTTGACTACTATCTGATACTGCCTGAGACCAAACTCAAATGTTAACACCTCTATAGTGCCTTTCCTGGCAAAGTTATTATCCATTAATGTGGTCCAAAATTCTCTTACATAACTTAATACATTACAATTACTTGTTATGCATCTCTCTCTTTAAGTAGACTATAAGTTTTTCAAAGTTAAGGACTATATCTTATTCATTTTCTTTTTGGACATCCTTGCTGAACACAGTGGTTAGTCAAGGGATTTAGCAAATATTTAGAAAAATGGGAATGGGAATAGTGTGAGATAACAAGCATACAAGTTTGTTCACAGTGTCAGAGAGAAAGAGGGGAAGAGAGAGAAAATGGACAATTTCAAAACAAAAGTAGTACAAAAAGTTATAAGTATGAAGATAATGTTTTATAGAAGTACACTTTGTATTCCCAAAGGATGGGATACTTGGTAGAGATTAGAAATGACAACAAGGCAAGAAATTATGGAGTTGATGGGAACAAAAATAATTGACCATTTCTTGAGTTGATTTGCTTTTGCAGCTACATCCTTACAAATAACACAGGCCCCATGTTTCCTACTGCATAGATAGAGTAGTGGTCTTAGGAGGGCAAGTAGATTTAAAGAAAACATAAGTGGAAGGGAGTTCCAATGCAGTGATCAGAAAGAAAATAAAACCAAAATTATGAGTGACAAGCACTTGCAGAGGAAATAATAATAATATATTGGCTTTGAGCAAAGATTGGGGTGATCCTGAAAGCTTCTCAGACACTTTGGGAATATTAAATAAAGAATGTTTTTATAATTGAAAAAGACTTTCAAATATTTACATACTGAGCTAAATACAATTTTGATTCATAGTAATGTACATAGAGGAGGATTGTGGGAAGATGGCAAAGTAGGAAGATCCAAGAATCAATCCCTCCACCAGAACAACTATTAAACAGACAGGAACTGTGTGAATCAACTGTTTCAAATCTCATGATTCCAACAGAACACTGTACGGCATCCAGGGAAGAGCAGAAGGAAGAGGCTGGTAAATTACAGTAAATTGCCCTCTTCACACCATGGTTACCAGCACCCAACCCCTACTCTTGCGACAGGCAGCAGTAGGGTCCAGCCTCTGGTGTGGCTTGCTCAGGCCAGAAGGGGACAGAGAAATCCACTTCCCCAAGATCTGTGGTGGGCACAAGCCGATCGCTCATTGTAGCTTTTGATTATCTACTTTGAGTCAGTGGGACCTGACTCTGAGGATAGCCATTGTTCTACCCTTCCCTGGACAAAAGCAGCAGAGGAGAATTAAAGACAATGCACTTCTTCAGAGCTGTAGAGGACAGGTGAAGGGCTGCATTTTCTGCGCAAGCCAAGAAAGCACAGATTTGGGGAACGTGGAGAAAGTGCCTGGTGCCCTTCCTGGCCTCTCCCTCATCCCCTCTCTAGGGCATGTTGGGGCTGACCAGTTCTCCTTTTGTGGTTTCTTAGCTTTGCTCTGGCTGGGAAAGACTGACTTGGAAACTCCTCTCCTGCATGCCCCCTTCCCAGAATTTGCACTACAGGCAAAAGCAGATTAAGACAATGAAAGCAGTGTTTAAAAAATTAAAAAAAAAATAGAAGCATGTGGCCTGGGGCAAAGGCTTATTTACTTTATGACCTGCAATGGAACACCTGGGAGTGAGAGGGATATGGTCTGACTCCTGGGAAGTAGAAGGTGCATTCAAAATCCTGTAAACAGGGGAACTCCAAAGGCCAATAGTAAGCACAGGCTCAGGATGAGTCACAGGCCCAGAAAAGACAGGTTGGACCCTGTGCTTTCCATTCGCCTTGGGCAAACCTTACAGATAGGATGACTGACACTCAAGAAAATCTCTGTCATATCACCAGTTGGTTACAAAATAAAAAATTTAAAAAAATATAGTCATCTCATGGAATAAATCCCAGAGATAATATTTTAAAATATTAAAGCATACAGTGTACAACAAAAGCTTATAAGATAAACAAAGAAACAAGAAATGATGGCCCATCCAAAGGAAGAGGATAAAAATCCAGAAAACACCAACAAAGAAGACCAGACAGTGGACATACCAGACAAAGACTTTTGAAAAATGATGTTCAACATGTCCAAGGAGGTGAAGGAAAATCCAGAGAAATAACTAAAGGATATCAGAGAAACAATAAATGAACAATATGAGACTCTCAATAAAGAGAATATCAATATGCAAGAAGGACATTGCACCACAAATAGAATAAATCTGAATAGACCTACCTCAAGACACCTACTATTCAGAATGACAAATATCAGAGACAAAGAGAGGATGCTGAAAGCAGCAAGAGAAAAGCAAAGTTCCAACCACTCATCAGAAACCTAGGAGGAGAGAAGAAAGTAGTATGGTGTATTTAAGGTACTGAAAGAGAAAAATTGCCAGCCAAGAATTCAGTATCCAGCAAAATTGTCCTACAAAAATGAGGATGAGTTCAAAGTCTTCACAGACAAACAAACACTGATACAATATATTACCAAAAGACAAGAATTACAAGAGATACTAAAGGGAGTGTTGCAAGCTTAAAAGAAAAAACAAGGGCTAGAGACTTGAGAAGAGTGTAGAAATGAAGATTATTAAGAAGGGTAAACTAAAGGGTAAAAAAACAGAAAATAGTAACATATGACAACAGAAAGCCAAAGGACAAAATGGATGAAATAAGTAATGCTTTATAATAATGACATTAAAAGTGAATGGCTTGAACTCCCCAATCAAAAGACAGAGACTGATAGAATAGATACAAAAATATGAGCCATATATATGTTGTCTACAATAAATTCATCTCAGACATAAGGATACAACCAGGGTAGAAGTGAAAGATATTGGAATATCTTTTTCCAACAGTAACCAAAAAAGAACTGAAGTAGACATACTAATATTGGACAAAATAGATTTTAAATGCAAAACTGTTATAAAGGATGGAGAACTTTATTATATATTATATGTAATAATAAAAGGGGCAATTCACCAAGAAGAAATACCTATACTAAATATTAAAGCACCTAACCTGAGTGCCCCAAGATACATGAGGCACACACTGGCAAAACGGAAGAGAGAAATGATGTCTCTACAATATAGTTGGTGACTTCAATACACCACTCTCAGTATTGGATAGAATATCTAGACAGAGGATAAATAAAGAAACAGAGAGCTTGAATAATATGATAAATAACCAGATCTAACAGACATCTATGGGGCATTGCACCCCAAAACAGCAGGATATATATTCTTTTCAAGCGCTCATGGATCCTTCTCCAGACCACATGTTGGGTCACAAGACAAGACTCAATAAATTTTAAAAGATCAAAATTATGCAAAACACTTTCTCTGAAACAACAGAATGAAGCTGGAAATCAATAATGGATGGAAAAAGGGAAAATTCATAAATACATGGAGATTAAACAACACACTCTTAAATAATCAGTGTGTCAAAGAAGAAATTGCAAGAGAATTCAGCAAATATCTTGAGATGAATGAAAATGACAACACAACATATCAAAACCTACCAATTTAAGAAGATGAGATTTGATTCATGGTTATGTAGGGCTGGGGAAGGATAGTGGGATTGAGAGGTGACTGCTAAGGGATGTGAAGTTTTTCTTTTTGGAGAAATTAAATTGTTCTAATATCTTTAGTGGTAGTGAATGCACAGCATTGTGATTATACTAAAAGCCATTGATTATACACTTTGGAAAAATTGTATGTTATGTGAATATATCTCAATAAAACTACTTTAAGATAGATAGATAGATAGATAGATAGATAGATAGATAGATAGATAGATAGATATGCAAAAATAGCAGCTATGTACTACAAGGGAAGCATAGAGAGATTGAGAGGTGATGAATTTTTTTGTCTATTTTTTGTTTATTATTATTGAAATAATGAAAATGCTCCAATAATAATTGAAGTGATGAATTCACAACTATGAGATTATGTCAAATACCATTGGTTGTACACTTTGGGTGGCTTGTATGCCTTACTAATATGTATCGATAAAATTGATTTGTTTAAAAAAGGAAAAACAAACTTATAAGACACCACAAAGGCAGTGCTGAGCAGGAAATTTATAACCCTCAATGCTTACCTTATAAAGGAAGAAAGAGCTAAAATTGAAGATCTAACTGCATACCTGGAGGAACTAGAAAAAGAAAAGCAACAGCAAACTAATCTCAAATAACTTGCAGGAAAAAAATAGTAAAGATCAGAGCAGAAATAAATGAAATTGAAAATGAAAAAGTAACAGAGAGAATCAATAAAACCAAAAGTTGGTTCCTTGAGAAGGTCAATAAAATTGACAAATCCTTAGCTAGACTGACAAAGATAAAAGAGAAGATGCAAATAAATAAAATCAGAAATGAGAGGGGGGACATTACCACTGACCCCACAGAAATAAGAGAGATCATAGAAGGATACTATGAACAACTGCATGTCAAAAAACTAGACAATGTAGATGAGATGGACAAATTCCTAGAAACACAAGAACCACCTACACAGACCATAGAAGAAACAGAAGACTTCAACAACCCAGTCACAAGTGAAGAGATTAAAACAGTCATCAAAAATCTCCCAAAGATGAAAAGCCGGAACCAGATGGCTTCACAGGTGGATTTTACCAATCATTCAAAAACAATCTAATACAAATCTTGCCCAAGCTCTTCCAAAAACTTGAACAGAAAAGAACACTACCAAATTCATTCTATGAAGCTATCACCCTAATACCCAAACCATATAAAGATACTACAAAAAAAAGAAAATTTCAGACCAATATTTCTAATGAATATAGATACAAAAATCCTCAACAAAATACTTGCAAACAGAATCCAAAAGCACATTAAAAGAATTATAAGGAAGCAGCTGTGGCTCAATTTGTTGGGCTCCCGTTTACCATATGGGAGGCCCTGGGTTCAATTCCCAGGACCTCCTCGAACCCAGAGCCTCCTGGTGAAGGCAAGCTGGCCCGCATGGCGCGGTGAGCTGACGGCCCATGCTACAAGATGACACAACAAAGGGAGACAAGCAGACACAGAAAAGTGCAAAGCAAATGGACCCAACGAGCACTAGAACCAAGGGGTGGGGGTGGGGGTAAATAAATAAATAATAAATATTTTTGAAAAAAAAAGAATTATACACCACAATCAAGTGAGTTTTATTCCAGGTATGCAAGAGTGGTTTATACAAGAAAATCAATTAGTGTAATAAAACACATTGATAAATTGAAGTAGAAAAATCACATGATCCTCTCAATTGATCCAGAAAAGATATTTGACAAAATACAGCACCCTTTCTTAATAAGAACAATCAAAAAGATAGGAAAAATAGTAAAGTGTATTTATGAAAAACCTACAGCTAGTCTTATACTCAATGGTAAAAGATGGGTAGCTTGCCCACTGAGACAGGAACAAGACATGGATGCCCACTGTTACCACTTTTATTTGAAATTTTGCTAGAAATTCTAATTAGAGCAAGATGAAGAAATAAAAGGCACCCAAATAGGAAAGGAAGAAATCAAACACTCACTATTCACTGATGATATGATCCTATATTTAGAAAACCCTGAAATATCCACAACAAGGCTACTAGAACTAATAGACGAGTTCAACAAATGGCAGGATACAAGATTTTTTTTTAAATTTTTAAAGAAACTTTAGATTACATAAATGTTACATAAAAAATATAGGGTTTCCCATATGCCCCACTCCCTCTCCCTCCCACACTTTTCCCAAATTACATTTGTATCAAATGTAATTAGTGTGGTACATTTGATACAATTGATGGACAAATACTGAAGCATTGCCACTAACTGTGGATTATAGTTTACACTCTGTCCCACACAATTTTGTAAGTTATGACAAAATACATAATGGCCTGTATCAATTACTGCAACGTCATGTCCAATGTCTTGAAAATGCCCCCATATTGCACCTATTTTTCCCTCTCCCTCCCCTCAGAACCTCTGGTGCCACTGCCTCCACATCAATGATAAAAGTTTTTCCATTGCTAAATTAACAATATGTTAATAGCAGAATAATAATAAGTCTACTTTAGTCCATTGTTCATTCCCCAATCTTGAGAATTTGGAAGTGGTGATGCCCACTCTTCCTCTAATTGAGAGAGGGCTTATATCCCAAGGGGCAGATGGATGGAACTATCTTGCTTGCAGTTGCAGACTCTCTCTGTTTCTTGGGATGGGTGTTGTCCATCATCATCACCTTGTTAATTGTCCTGGGTGAGTCCAATGAACTAGAGAGTAGGTGTTGCAACTCTGCTGAGATTCAGGGCCCCACTGGTACATGGATGGACCAAAGATTTAAGTCTCTTTGACATATACCTATCAAGTATAGTACTAACTATAGGTTCAAATATAAGGAGCAGGAGAACCATATGTAGGAAAACCATAACTGAGTCCAACTCTGTCACACTGAGGAGCATAAATTCCAAGGTAAGGTGCAATGGCTGGGTGCCAAACTCCTGAGCTATCTGCCCTGCCTATAGTGTCTGGATGTCTCTAGAACCCTCACGTGTCCTGCTTTTTGAAGCACTATTTCCTGTGGCAGTCAATGAGATCCTGCTGAGACATGCATAAGTGTAACCTCTAGAATGTACTCCCAACTCACTTTGAAATCTCTTAGCCATAAAAACTCATTTGTATTTACCTTTTCCCCCTTATGGTCAAGGTCTTATTGCAGGTGCATTGCTAGTTGGCACTTGGTAATAATTCCTCAGTGCCAAGGAGGCTCATCCCCAGGAGTCATGTCCCATGATAGGGATGGGGTGGTGGGGAGGTAGTGCATTTTAAGTTTGGCTTAGAGAGAGGCCACATTTGAGCAACATGGAGGCCCTCGGGAGGTAACTCTTAGGCCACATATGTTACTAGGCTAAGATTCAATATCAAAAGAAAAGGTTCATAAGTACAATCATCAGTATCAAGGGCCTGGCACAATGGTCCATCCTCCTTCACTAGGCACCACCCTTGTACTTGGAGAGTTCTTGTTGTCCCATTAGAGAAAGTCACAGAACTCCCCAAGATGGGAATTTGATGTTCTTTCAGGTAATGTGTGGCTCTCCACCCACAGTGACAATGCCTAATGAACACTTTAACACATTCACATGCCTTGTTGGCATGCCCCATTGAATCCCCTCCCATGTATCCCCATATCACTGACACCCCACACCAATGATCCTCCCCTGCCACAGTTGTGACTCTTCTGTGAGCAAAACCTCTCCAAAGATAAAGCTTAGGAAATAACCAAATAAAAATAATAGGAAATGAAATAATAATGATAGTTTTAAAAATAACAAATAAAATGCAAAAAAAAAATTTAAAACTATAAATTAAATTTTAAAATGTTTTAGACATTATGTCTTTCATCACTGTAAGACCTGTTGTCTTGTATGTACAGTGGCATTTTCTTTCAGGGATACAAGATTAATGTGCAAAAATCAATAGCGTTTTCTATACACTACTGATGTATAATCTGAGGAGGAAATCAGTAAAATTTCCCATTTATAACAGTTCTAATAGAATCAAATATTTAAGAGTAAACTTAACCAAGGATATAAAGGAACTGTATTCAGAAAACTACAAAACATTGCTAAAAGAAACTGAGGAAAACATAAATAAGTGGAAGGACATTCTGTGTTCAAGAATTGGAAGGCTAAATAAATACATTAAGATGTCAATGCTACCCAAACTGATTTACAGATTCAATGCAATCCCAATAAAAATTCCAATAGCCTTTTTTGCAGAAATGGAAAAATCAATTATCAAATTTATTTGGAAGGCTAAGGGGTCCCAAATAGCCAAAAATGTAATAAACAAGAATGAAGTTGAGGGATTCTCACTTTATAACTTCAAAACATATTACTTAGCTACAGTGGTAAAAAAAATATACAAACAACAATAACAAAAACAGCATGATAGTGGCATAAAGAGACAGATTGACCAATGGAACCAAATTGAGAACTCAGAAATTGACCCTCACATCTATGAAGTGATTTTTGGCAAGACTGTTAAGCCCACCCAGCTGGGCCAGAACAGTCTATTCAACAAATGGTGCTGGGAGAACGGGATAGCCATATCCAAAAGAAAGAAAGAAGACCCCTATCTCACACCCAATAAAAAAATTAACTCAAAATGGATCAAGGACCTAAATATAAAAACAACCCCCACAAAACTCCTAGAACAAAATGTAGGAAAGCATCTTCAGGATCTTGTGGTAGGCATTAGTTTCTTAAACCTTACACCCAAAGCACAAGCAACAAAAGAAAAAATAGATTAATGGGACCTCCTCAATTTAAACACTTTTGCACCTCAAAGGACTTTGTCAAAAGTGTGAAAAAGTAGCCAACTCAATGGCTCTTCCAAAAAATTGAACAGAAAGAAAATATTTGGCAATCACATACCTGATAAGGGTTTAACATCCATCGTATATAAAGAGATCATACAACCCGACAATAAAAAGGCAATCTACCCAATTAAAAAATGGGCAAAAGACTTGAAAAGACAATTATCCAAAGAAGAAATACAAATGGTGAAGAAACACATGAAAAAATGTTCAATATCACTAGAGATTAGGGAAATGCAAATCAGAACTACAATGAGATATCACTTCACACCTATTAGACTGGTCACTATTAAAAAGTCAGAAAACTGTAAATGTTGGAGAGAATTTGGAGAGATAAGAAAGCTTATTCACTGTTAGTGGGAATGTAGAATGGTACAGACACTGTGGAGGACTGTTTGGCAATTCCTAAGAAAGTTGAATATAGACTTGTCATGTGACCTGTCAATATCATTACTTCGATTTTGTCAGAAAGCAGATGAAAATATATGTATGGATATATATATTTGTATGTATATATGTATAAATACAATTTTTTATTCAAAAAAAAAAAAAAAAATATCATTACTTCGTATATACCCAGAAGAACTAAGAGCAGTATACAAATAGACATCTGCACACCAATGTTTATAGTGGTGTTATTCACAATTGCCAAAAGCTGGAAACAACCCATGTGTCCATCAACTGATGAATGGGTAAACATTGTGGTGTTTGCACACAATGGAATATTATGCAGCGGTAAGAAGAAATGAAGTCATGAAGCATTTGACAAATGGATGAACTTGGAGGACATTATGTTGAGTGAGTGATACAAGCCACACAAAAAAGGGCAAATACTGTATGATTCTGCTATTATGAACTAAATATATTATGTAAACTCATGGAGTTAATAATTAGAATATAGGTCACTAGAAAATAGAATGAGGGTAGAGGATGGAAAACTGAGGGTTAATCTGTGCAAACTTGGTAAAAAGGTTGTTTGTAAATCTTTGGAAATAAACAGAAATGGTGAAAGCACATCATGGTGTTTTAACTAGCAGAGCTATTACAGGGGTATGACAGTGATTCAAAGTTTACGTCTAAGGTCATGTAAATTACTGGAAGGAAAGCTAAAAGATAAACCATGGGACTGTATAGCATAGTGAAATCTCACGCAAAACATGAATATGGGTGATATTGCATATATGACTGTTTTTACAAAATATAAATACAAATATACTAGATAGAAATAAACAGAATAGCATCTATGTATGGCAGGGGAAGCATAGAGAGACAGAGAGGTGATAAGCTTTGTTTGTTTGTTTTTTATTAGTGTTATTATATTTGGAATAATGAAAATGCTCTAAAAATTATTGACGTGATGAATGCACAACTATATGATTATATTGAATACCATTGATTGTACACTGCAGATGGATTTATGCTTTATTAATATGTATCAGTAAAATTGATTTGTTGGGAAAAAAAGAAAGCAGCTGAGAGCCAGAGTGGTATAGAAGCAGTGTATGTATTTGAGATGATGGAAAAGTTTTGTTAATGGATGATGGTGATGGATGGTAGCATAACTATGTGAATGTAACCAGTACTGATATATATATTTGAATGTCGTTAAAAGGGTTAATTTTAGGTTGTACATATGTAACTAGAATAAAACATTTTTAAATATCCATGGAAATGTACAACACAAACAGTGGACCCTAAAATAAACCATTGTACTAATTAATAGTACAATTATTAACATTAGTACAATTATTAACATGTGCTCTCATCAGTTGTAACAAATGTAGCACATCACGCAAGGTTTTAATAATAAGGTAGTACATGGGAATTCTGTATTTTATGCATAATTGTTCTGTAAATCCATAACTTCTCACGTAAATAAATAAATGGAATGGAATGGAATGGAATGGAATGGAATGGAATGGGTGAAATGAGTGGAATGGAATGGAATGGAATGGAAACCCAAATAACAACAAAAAATATTAATGGGCATAAAAACTGTGCCAAATAGTCCCAAAGCAAACATGTTTTTGAAGGCTTGGGCAGAAGTACCCTCTCAACACTACTGAAACACAACAGCAACGAATAGAAAAATCCTGAATCATCTGGCACAGCCTTTCAACCTGGTACTAGGAAATTCGATAAATGTGTTAGAAACTGTAAAACTTGGGAAGCATCTAATATCCAAGCATTTTCTAATAATCCTGGATATTAAAAGTGAAAAAGAGAAATAAGATGAATACTCCTGTGTGTTGTGCAATCTGGCTTCAGGGATTGTAGAATGCCCTGAGGAGAACAAATGGAAACACCATCAGGCTGAGAAAACTGCTGCAAATCATGGGAACAATTTCAGAAGCAATGGGTTGTGCTTGAAATGGAAATTTATCTTTGTGGAATTCTAAGCAGGGGGAAAGGGCATCCGAGGTTAGCCAAAGCTGGCTGAAGGAGAGATTAGCTGAGTGTGTGAGTAGAGAGAAATGCTTACAGAGTAAACAAACCCTGGAGACTGTCCACGGAAGCTTTTTTTTTTTTTTTTTTTTTTTCAAACACAGTTTGCACAAACTTTTAAATCTGTTTTGCTGCAGAGAGGAGTGAATTCAAGGCCACCAGCCTCTTCTCTTAATGTTATGCCCAGGAAATCAATGTTGTACCAAAGGACCACCTGTTGGGTCTTTACTGTATTAATATGGTTTAATTTATATTAATGCCAGATTGTAAATGGCTCAATCAACAAGTATTTGCTGAGTACTTCCAACGAACAAAGCAGTACATACCCCAGGTGGTAACCTAATTTGATATAGATGTCTGGGAATGGACTGCTTTGGATAATTTTATCACATTAGTGGCCACATCAGTGTTTGCTTAGAAAAAGAAAAGTGAGAAACAGTTCCAAGCAACTTTATCTAGCTCTCGATTTCTGGCAGCCTATTAAAAATTACACAGACGTATGTCTTAAGAGTGCTCTATACTCACGGACTCAACTTTCTCATCTCCAATTTATCCCTTAAAAAATTATACTGCATGCCTATTTTTTTTTATGCAAATATTTGGGAAATAAACATATAGAAAAATAAACAGGCATACATGTATTCACCAACTAGATGTAACAAATAATATCATTTCCCATATTTTTCATAGATCATTGCTTTTAAAAAAAACGTCCTCTTCTATCCCATTCCTACGTCTTCCTTCCAAGATGTAGCCATTATTTTCAGGTTGTTATATGACATTCCCATGCTTATGTTTATAACTTTACTAAATACACATGGAGAATTTCTTTCCTAACCTGGTATCCTATGTCTTAAAATTACTTTCTGAGATTTTAAAGTTTTCTTTCCCCTTTAGGACCTTGACTTAGAGGGAATTTCGCTTTTATTGTGAAGTGATAGCATATGGCATTTAATAGCAAGGACTCTGGGGCTTGACTGCAAATCAGGTGTACAAATCAGGGTTCTGCCACTTACTTGCTGCGTGACCATGAGCAAATTCTGTCTCTTTCTGAGAATCAATTGATTTGTCTGTGTAAATCTCATTGGCATGTAAAGAGGATTAAATGAGTTAACATATGCAAAGCGTTCTTTGAAGAGTAACTGGCCTGTTGGGGTCACTCAACAAGATGTGTTAGTTATTGTTAGTAGCATGTGAGGTAGAGACCTAATTTACTTTATTATGAATGGATAATTATTCCAACAATATTCATGAAATAGCCCTTTTTCTCACTTTTGAGAAAAAGGGTCACGTATGGTAAGCCTCCATAACGGACGCACACGTGTCTTCTGGTCTCTCTGCTCTTCAACTGGCCTGATTGTCTCTCCCTGCATCTACATCACACCCTCCTAATTAGTAGCCTTATAAAAAAATCTCGCTATCTGAAATGGCAAGTCCACTCTTTTTCCCCTCTTTAGGGCTTTCTTGGTAGTCCTTAGCCTTTTAGTTTTTCATGTGAGCATTAGTGTCTATCTGTTACATTCTTTAAAATAAAACAACAAATAAGCAAAAAAAAATCCACTGTTGAGGTAGTGGTTAGAATTACTTTGAAAATATTGAGTTTTAATTTCCTTCAATAAAGTTTGAGATTTTTTCCATAAAGTTTATTCCCCACTTTTCTAAAATATATTTCTATGTACTCGTGTTGCTGTCATGGATAAGATATTGTTAGATTACATTTTCTAAAGTTTTATTGTTGAACAAAAGAACATTGTATTTTGTATATTGATTCTATATCCAGTCATGTTGATGCACTTTTATTGATGCTAATAATTTGTACATTTTCTTTCTTGACTATGTAGACAACCATGTCACCTTTTATTAATGCTCTTTTGTTTCCTCCAAATTACATATCTTTTACACTTTCCTGTCTTATCCGGCTGGCTAAGACTGTGAGTACAATTCTGAGGCAAAGTGCTGATCGCAGGCACCCTTATCTCTTTCTCACTTTAGAGGGAATCTTTAATCTTTGACCATTAAGTACAATATGCAATTGAGGATTCCGATGGATCTATCTAGGGAGAAATGAAGACTCTTTGCTATTCCTTGAGCTAGTGGATGAATGCATTTTAGTTTTCCTTGTACTCAGAGAGTGACCCTCCCCAGTTCAGGGCTTGGATAACAGACTGCTCTCCCAAACAGCCTAATGTCATGAGCCCTGCTTCTTCTCATCTTCCTAGTCCCAACAATGAACACTGGGATATGAGTCCCTTCTGGACGAGCACAGTATCACTTCATGAGCTTTCCTCTCAAACGTTAAGATCTCTCTTTGTTTCTGGCATCTTGGAATGTTGCCTTCTTTCTTTCATAGGTCAAATATAGATGAAAATCTCTTGGATGACATATTACCAAGCACTTCTAAGTGTTGCAGAGAGGTAGTCACCGATCTCGATATTCCATGTTGCAAGAACCAAACTCCAAATTACTCTTCAAAAGACGTTTTCTAAAATAAAACATGTATACAGAAAATGCCCTAGGGTCACAGGTGTATATTGATATATGGTTGAGCACCTGCCTCCCATGTATGAGGTCCCAGGTTCAATCCCCGGTAACTCCTAAAAAAAATGCCCTAAATATGTGTGCATGGGTGTGTAGACTGTCCTATTAAATAATAATAAAGTGAGTACCTGCAGTCAAGAAACCAGCACCACTGATGTCCTTGTTAACCTTCTTCTACTTCTTTAGTAACAGTTACTATTTGAATTCAGTGATAGGTATTTTCTTGCTTTTTCTTAGTTGTACTACATGCATCCATGATGAAGCAAGAGTTTATTTTTTCTCAATTTTGAACTTTATATGACTGGAATAATTCTGTATGCCTTCTTATGTCTTACTTCTTTTGATCAAGAGTATGTTTGACCTAACATTGTACAACACGATTAGTGAATCCTGTTGTAAACGATGGACTGGAGTTATTAGTACAATTATAAAAATGTTCTTTCATGGATTGTAACAAACGTCCCACACTAATGCAAGATGTCAATAATAGGGTGGTCTATGGGAACTCTGTATTTTATGCATGATTTTTCTGTAAACCTACAATTTCTCTACTATAAAAAGAAATTATCTGGACCAAAAATGTCAATAGTGCCAAAGATGAGAAAACCTGAATTAGAGTGACTTTCAAGGAATTTAACTCTGTTACGTTATGTATTACATTTCTTTGTATACCGAGAATACTTTGCAAAGCAAATATTTGTTTGTTGATTGTTAATTTTTTGATTGATACACCAAAATGAGATCAGTAGAAGATATATTTGCCCTCAACGTTTTTCCATGGTATGATGCAAAGGCAGCATTTACTCTGCTTCTGGTTCTGGAAAGTGGCAATGCCTGCCAAAAATAAATAAATAAATAAAAAGAGTATGTTTAAAAACATTCAGCAAACTTTTTCTGTAAAAGGTCAGGTCATAAATATTTTCATCTTTGCAGGCTCTGAAGCATATTCATGTTTGTTTGTTTGTTTGTTTGTTTGAAAACTCTCAAAAATGTAAAAAGCATTTTTAGCTTAGAGTCATACAAAAAACAATTCATGGGAGATTTGTTTGGTCAATGGGCTGCAGTTTGCTGACTCCTCATCTATGTTACTGCAGGCAACTATAGTCATTTATTTGCATTGCTGCAAAGCAGTTTCCATGTGTTCATTCTAATACTAATACACATTAGAGTATTTTTTCCAGTTTTTTGCTATTATTACTGTCCTGCAAGGTGCGTACTTCTATGTCCTGATGTATATATCCATGATTTTATACCAGAGGGTGGAAAAATCTTTGACTTTTAAATATATATCAAAAATTTTCCATAACGATTGTACAAATTTATACTTAGGTCAAAGAGTATAAGATTTCCTACTGCTCTACATATTGCTATCATTAGGATTGCCAGAATGTTTCATTTTAGTGTATCTGGTTGGTGTATAGTAGTATCTCATTGTAGTTTTATCAGCGTTTTTTGACTATGCTGAGTATACCATTGGCCATTTTGATTTCTACTTTTGTGACGAGTCTATGTTTTTTGACCATTTTTCTTTTGGGGTATCGGCATTTTTTTAATAGATTTTTGCAGGGGTTCTTTATATATTTTGGATAGTAGTTTTTGGCCAGTTATATGTATTATAAATATTTTCTTATGCTCTGTGACTTGCCTTTTCTCATCTAAATGCTGTTTTTTCATTAACAAAATTGCTTAATTTCAATGTAGCTGAATTTGTCTATCATTAATTTGCGGAAATTGTTTTTGGAATCTCCTTTAGTAAATATTCCCCTATTTCTAGATCATAAATATATACATATATATATATCCTCTTATATATTTAAAATTTTTATAGTTTATCTTTTATGTTTAGGTAGTTAACCCACTTGGAGCTAAGGTTTTGTGTATGATATATAGCAGGGGTCAACAATTTTTGTCCACATGGAGACCCAAGTGTTCCAGAAGTATATATTTAAAAAGTGATAATTCTGTCATATATTCAACATATGCATATGCATATGCATGGGCTATGCCAGTGTTCTCTATTCTGTTCCATCCATCTACTTGTCTATCCCAGCGCAAAAGCAAAGCAGTTTAATTTTTTAGTTTTATAATTGTTGACTTGATATCTGGTAGAGCTAGCTCTTACAACAAATTATTTTTCTTTAATAGTTTCTTGGCTTGGTATTTCCACACTATTTTTGTAATAAACTTCTCAAATTCTAAAATTAAGAAACAAAATGCTGGGTTGTTGACTGAGATTGCTTTGGATTTTTTAACATTGGGTCTTCTAATCCCTCAATAAAATATATTTCTTCCTTCATTTAGATTTTCTTCTGTAATGTCTCACAATGATATTTAAAGTCTCAAAATTTTTCCATTGAAGTGTTCCATGCATTTTGTTAGATTTTTCTTAGATACTTCATATTATTTGATGCTATATAAGTAGTATTTTTTAAATTACATTTTCTAAATTTTATAATTTCTAAATGATAGCTAGTTGTTAAAATATAGGAATAAAATGAGTTATTTTATAGTGCTTTGCTATTCAGTGACCATTCTAAAAATTCTCTTCTTAAATTTAATAATTTATCTATAGAATCATTATGTTTTATACATATGGAATTATATTATCTCTGTATAAAAACTTTTCAGTTTCTTTTACAATCCTTATAATGTTTAATTCTTTACAATAGAACATTGGTTAGAAGCAGTGAGAGCAGACATACTTACCTTGGTTCCGTCTTCAAAGGGAAGTTTCTCACTATTTCAGAACTAAGCATGTATGATGTTGCTATAAATTTTATATAAATTTCATATAAATTTTATATAGATTAAGAATTTTCCCTTCTACTCCTAATTTGAGAGTTATATCACAAAGGAATGTAGGATTTTATCAAATGCTTTTCCCATATTTCTTGAGACAATCAAATGAATTTTCTCGGTAATTTAATATTGTGAATGAGGTCAATTTTGAAGGTATAAATTTTGTAATACATTGGTATAGAAATGAGTTGTAAAGCCAAAGGAAGTCGTAAGCTCACATATGAAGAGTAGAGAGACTGAGGAGAAAAAGGTCAGGGCTAAGCTCTGAGAAAATTCAAATTATATAAAGTAGAGGGAACTGGCAAATAGTATTGAGAAGGAGTGTTTGGTGAGGCAGAAGAAAAAACAGAGTTGAGCAGTCTAATAAAATATCTGTTGGGTTAGCAACATGAAAGTCATTACTAATCTTTGCCATAAATATCTTAACAGAGAAGTGAGAGGTCAGAGAGCAGGATTAGAGAAGCCAAACTGGAAATAATCCAAACTGGATTCTGAACAAAAGGTTACTGAGATCAGGTCTCCCAACAAAAGCAGCTAAAATGTAAGATAAAATATTTTCAAAACCTCTTTAAAATCACGAAAGAACTGACCAGATAGTGCAAACTTCCTGGAAAGTTCTGGAAGAAAGCTGGAATGTAGAGATTTAAGCTGAATGTGAGGGTAACCAAGCCAATTGCTCTGAGGAAATTCTGAGTGGAGTACTCCAGGGCAAAAGATCCTATCTGAGCACTATCCTCGGGCCCCGTTCTGCCCTTAGAGCCAGGCGAGAACGACCGGTAGCCTGAGCGCAGTGTTTTAACGCGCCCCTCGTGTCACAGTCCAGCAGCAATAGCAACATGAGATCTATTAACATCCGCGTGGGCACCTCTGTCATTTGGGATCCCACCCTCGGCACTGCAGCAGCACTCCTTGTAGCTGCCAACATCTGCTCTCGTGACTAATGCCACTCAAGGAAACACTTTCACATCTTTTGCCCTATACATTTGAATGAAAAGGCAATTGTGTCCAAATTCTGTGAAGATATGAGAATTGCGCCATTGCTGACATCAGGGAAGGACACAGCTTTGAACTGCAGGGTAGATTTGAGTGGTTGAAGTGCTTAGAGAAAAGAAAGAACAAACTATTATTTAGCTTGTCAAATCCCACCTCTCAGATATCATGAATGCAGTAGGTTCTTAACATTTCCCAGAAGTGTCTAGTGTCCATTTTCTCGATTCTTGTGTATTCCAACTAGTTGTTCCAGAGATATGTACTAATAAGCATGGAATGTGGTATGCACGAGAAGTGTACTGAAAAACATTCTGCTTTAGTAAACCATGTGTATTACTCTTAAATTGGTGTCTATGGCAGGTTAGATGTAAAATGGATGAAGAGTTACTTACCCTTGCAATTAGGCAGATATTAAATGTTAGAAAATTAAATAGTTTTACTTTTACAAAATTATTTAGCAATGTTCTTTTATATTTGAAAGTAAAGATTAAATAGTCACCTTTATATGTGGAGAGATAGGAACACTTCTGCACTGTTGGTGGGAATGCAGAATGGTACAGCCACTGTGGAGGACTGTTTGGCAGTTCCTAAAGAAGTGGAATATAGACTTGCCACATGACCCTGCAATACCACTACTGGGTATATACCCAGAAGAACTGAGAGCAGTGACACGAACAGACATCTGCACGCCGATGTTCATAGCAACATTATTCACCATTGCCAAAAGCTGGAAACAACCCAGGTGTCCATCAACAGATGAATGGATAAACAAACTCTGATCTATTCACACGATGGAATATTATGCAGCTGTAAGAAGAAATGAAGTCGTAAAGCATATGGCAACATGGATGAACCTGGAGGACATTATGTTGCGTGAAGCAAGCCAGACACAAAAGGACAAATACTATATGAATGTGTTACTATGAACCAAATATACTGTGTAACATATTGTTTGATTCAAAAAAAAAAAAAAAAAAAAAA
>JAQZBX010004546.1:0-25448 GCA_029593785.1 Cabassous unicinctus | reverse complement strand
GTCTTGTAGGTCCTGGTAAAGTTGTTTGGTTTCATTTGTGGGATAGTAAACCATAAGAACATTTTTAAACAGAAGAGTGAAGTTGATTCACTTTGAATTCAAAGGAATAATTCTCAATGCTATGTGGAAATTATATTATAGGGGAAAAACAGTAGATTCAAGAGGCTAAATTGGGAGATTCTTGCAGTAGTCTAGGCAGTGTAGAGTGGCGTTACAACAATAGACTCTGGAGCCAGTTTTGTTGAGTTTAAAAACTCTTTTTGGGCACATGCTAACTCTATGGCATTGTACAAATGACAACTTCTTTACTTCAGTTTCCTTATCAGTAAAATGGAGGTAAAAATAACCTAGTTCATTACTTTTATTGGTAGAGTTTGTATGCAGAGCACAACTGTGCGTAGCACCCAGTAAATCCTATTAATATTAACTGATACTATTGAATGGGAAATGGGAAAGAAAGAGCGGCGTTTGACCTGCCAAACTATAAAGCATGCCCCTTTAATTTTATCTGTACTCCTTCTCCATTGTGCTTGGCACGGTGAACAATCATGTGCATGTGTTTGATATTTAAAATGTCAGTTTCATTCATCAGGAATAAGGTCTACTTTGTTCATTGTTATATACATGCAGTACCTAAAATATATTATGTACTTAATAAATACTTGTAGCCAAATGCATGTCAACATAAAATAATAAAGGTGTACCAGTCATTCTACATATATCACATTCATTTATTTCAGTTAACTCTGAGTTAAATACTATAGTAGATGTTATTGTTTTCAAAGTCATTATCTGAAAAATGAGTAAAATATTTACCATGGGATCTATCCCCAGATGAGAAAACTGAACATTAGGAAGGTAAATTCCCTTGACCTTAGGACACATTCTACTGTTCTATTTTCAGGTCTTGCTCAGCACACACACACACACACACACACACACACACACACACACTATACACTGAATAAACTTCTTTAAAAGGCTAAAACAGAAGAGGAAATAATCACTCTCTATCGTATGATTTGCTATACCTGCTGCTAAAAGGAGCCCCATCCGGAATATAGAAAAGGGATGGAATAACTTCTAAAAGTTACCATCCTTCACTTTTTCTCACCTTTCCCTTTCCGAGAGGCTGAAGACACCTTGCCTTATGACAACGGACCCTATTAAAGTAGCGCATTGTCATTGCTCGGAAGAGGGAATCTCAAGGGAAGGGACAATTTGTGTATTTGAGACTACTGAGGAAGCTATCCGACATTATTTTCTTCCTTTTAAGTGCTTATATTGATGTCTAGGAATAAGAATTACAAGGCATCTCAGAATTAGTCACACCAGGTCAGCTCTTCCCAAAGTGAAAGGCACTCATTTGCGAAGTCACCAGACTGAGTCTCCTGGTGATTAGCACTTTCTAAAAGGAAGCGTCTGGTAGACAAATGCCTTTATTTGCAGGATCTGTTGATGCTTGTTTTGGATACTGTTTGCTCCAGAATCTATGGAGAAATCATAACTTGGACTAAACACTCTATAGCGACCTGTTACAGTTGCTGGTTGACCTACTTCTGGATATGGGGGCTATGATTTTGATTTTTTTTTTTTTTTACTTTAAAATCTGAGTGGGAAAGGAGCCAAATGTGTGTGTCTTATGAAGTCATTTCCTGAGAGTGGTTCAATGCCCACCTCAGTTTGCTTCTTACCTTGTACCAAAGTGTGATAACTTTACAAGAAATTTCATCATCCACACACATTTTGGCCATATTACAATGACTTCTGGTCCCATCAAATATAGGGAGAAATAAGGATAATATTTTCTAGAACTTGGAAATATTTTTTTAAATAGCATTGGCTTTACAGAGTGTCCCTGTATAGTTAAAATCATATGTCACATTTTGTCATCCCAATAGGGTGGTAAATACTTTTGCTTATGTTGTGCTTCATTCCACAAGATACTTGAGGCAGCTTGCAAATTGGAAAGGGGACATTTTGATTAGAATATAATCAAAGTTAGAAGTTAGAGTACAAATCTGTGTGTCATGGATTTGACTGGCTGAGGAATAAAACCACTCTACACAGGAGATAAGAATCCCTCTCCAGGTGTTGCTGGATTGTGACTGGACAAGGAGAATGCGTCTTCTTTTCTTATCTCTTCCTCGCTACCCCAGCTCCACGTCCAAATCTCATGAGCGACTTTGGTAACCTGCGTGGAGAGGCATCATGTGGGACCTGAGTCCCTGAGGTGCAGCAAGGTGGGATGGGAGAGCCCCTCTCAGCAGTGTTTTCTCTGCCTCAAGTCAGGGGGCAAAATTCCCACAACTGGCTCAGTCCTGATATTTTCCAACAGCTTCAGTTATTCCTTTGCTCATTCACACACTCGTACATTCAAAATAGCTTAGTAATTGCCTACAATAATAACAACCAACATTTTGTTCACTTTTCATGTGCTAGATTCCTGATACGCCTTGGGTGTGTGACATGTTAGGTAATTACTAATCCATAGAGCCATCTGCAAGATTAGTTGTAATCTCCCTATTTTAAAGAACCTGAGTTCAAATCCTAGATCTTACGAAGATGAAACGATTTGCTTAATTTTGCACAGCTAGTAAGTGGAAGTGTTAGAATGTGAACTCGGGTCTAGTTCCAGAGCCTGCATTCTTTCCATTGTTCCATGCCGCCTGCTAGGAAAGCAACATTTCCAGGGACGTTGATGAATATCCCAAAAGCAGAGAATTACACCTACTGCCATATTTCCATATTCTCTAATAATAAAAAAAAAAAGATGTGCTTATGTAAGACCATCTAAAGTAACATAAGGCAATAGATAAAAAGTTTGAATCCTGCAGCCAAGGCAAGGGTCTTTGTTGGTTGGTGTGCAGGGCTGTGAGGAGATGGCGGGGAAAGGAATGCGATGCCAAGGTAGACCCCTTGGGGAGGATGGGTTCTGATCTGTGCTTCTCCCCTTCCAGTGATGGTCTGGGGACAAAACATGGGTCTAAAATAGCCACAACTTATGGTTATCCTTTCCTTTTGTGGCAGCCAGGATTATTTTCTGAAATGCAAACATGGTCACCCCTTTCCCCTTTCTAAAAAATCTATTCACTCCCTACTGCCCTCCAGATAAAGTTAACACTCTAATACAGCTCCAAGGACTTGATCTGAACCCTACCAACCTCTCAGTTCCCACAATTTGTACTGCTTTCCCCCCTCCTCACTCTCTAAGCAACAGCCCTACTGATTTATTTTCAGATCTTGCATATATCTTACTCTTCAGACCTCTAGGCCTTCATATATTTTAAAGCCTCTCTCCTCCTTATCCCACTCAGTGTGCCCTCGTTGAAACATTCCTCTCTCCCCATTCACTGCTTAACTCCATCATCCTTCAGTACTCAAATTATCTACCACTCTCTCCAGAAAGCTTTTCTTGAATCCCCAAAACCTGGATAGGGAGCTTCTATTATGTGTCCCCATGGTTCCCTGTACTTCCTCCATCACAGCACATACCACACTTTATTAAACTTGCCTGTTTAATAAATACAGACCACTCACAAGACTGTAAGTTCAGTGATAATAGGGACTTCGTTGGTCTTGTTTACTGTTCTATCTATAAAGCTTAGCATAGTCCCTGGAATATCGCAGGCAGGCATTCAATAATATTGGTTGACTAATCCAGTGTATAATAATTTTAGTTTTATACACCTAGCTACACAAGCACTTTCTTACTTAGTCCTCATAAAAATTCTGTGAGGGAGAGTGAGCAGATATTATGGTTTTCATTTTACAGGCGTGGAAATCAAGATCAAAGAAAGTTACGGTAACAGCGTAAGGCCACACAGATAGAAAGTAGAAGGGGGGGGTCATCGTTTTTTACAGCCTTTGTTTTCATCACAGCACCTCCTTCCTTGGCTTCCTATTTCATATAAAGACTTCCTAAGTATCTTCTCTCTTCTTTCCCTCCAGATGGAAATTTTGTGCGTGTGTTATGCTTTCCTTCTGCTGACTGTGACAGAATCTATTGGTTCCCCACCCCATATCTTCGGAGTCCACCTCTGAGCTCACCTGTGGCCATGGTAGGCAGTTTCCAGAATGCTGATAACACCCCACCTCAACTGCCTTCTCTGCATGAAAGCTTTCTTCAATGCCATAGGAACTTGCTCTCCGCACACGAGTGTGACCTGGAAGTATGTGTAGGGAGTTAATGTCCTTAGCAACCACTGCGAACTATGGGGATGGATGTTGCTAGGTAAATGACCAAACCTCCTCATCCTTTGGGGAGACAATTCTGAGATGTGCGGCACGTGATTTCTTGGAGGGTCCCCACCGGGATTGAGCCCCAGTTGCTCACAGAGGCTAACCCACACAATAACATACCCTTCAATGCCTTTCTTCCTCCCCTGTCACTCATTTGTGCTAACAGAAATTAGTTCACAAATAAATTACCGGCATCTCAGTCTTTGCCTCGAGGTCTTCTTTTGGGAAAAACCAAACTGAGAACTGAAAGATTCGCAACAACTAAAGACACAAAAAAGTAGAGGGCTTTCTCTCTATGCTAAATCCGTGTCCTGGCAAAATATTCCCCCACCGCCATGTTCCTCACATGCCTCCTCAGGAGATGATCTCCTGAGGACCTTTCCATCCCTGAGAAGTCACTCCCTCAGCTCGAGGGTCAACTTGCTTGTCAAAGGCCAGGCTTGGGGATAATTGTTCTTCCCACCATGGAGTTCCTACAGCTACCCTGGCACCCTCAGGGCACTGACCTGTGGCAGGCTGGCAACTGGCACAGAGCAAGCACTTTCCAACCTTTGTGCCAGTTCTTTCTGTCCTTTGTTTATCAGAACTGGCTGGGATTACTGACTAGAATCCTTAAGGGGAGGACAGAAGCTGCAAACAGCCATGACTGTCTACACACCATTAGCCGAGGCAGACACAGCCAGCTGCACAATAGAGCATTAACTTCCAGACATACACATTTCGTGTTAGACAGTGCGCTAAAAAGATGGGGCGGGCGTGGAAGAAAACATACCCACACAGCAAAAGACAATTGAGCAGCACATCAAATGCCCTTTGTCAACAATTTCACAACAGATTTCTGAAACCAGTTCTCCCAGAGTTGCTGAAACAGTTGTTTGTTCAAGGGGCATTTCTCTAAAATCCAAAGGTCAATGTAGTGACTCATGACAGTGCCATCTCCACCACAAAATCTCCACCTGTGACCTGGGACCTTCTTTCACCTTTCTTTGGGAATGGAGGTGGGTACCTGCTTGTCACCCCTTGGGCACCAACTTCCTGCTTTCTTCATCCCAACTACCTTACCCTGAAAAGTGCTCCGCCATACACTCTACCTTCCCAGGAAGAAATTACAAGTGCAGAGAGGCAGATGTGTTTCATAAGCAGGGGGGTCATACTTGATCAAACCTCAGACATCTTGGTGATATTTTGTCTTATTTAGCTTTGCATCCTGTTCCTAAATACAGTGTATGGCACTTCACAGATGTTCATTAAATATTTGTTGAATCCTTGGGTGCCTGCATCAATGAATTAATGAACATATGAATAATTCTTCTAGCTTGAAGGGTTGAGACTTATGCTACGAATAGATTTCCTGGGTAATTAGCTCTGTGCAAAGTGGGTACTCAAAGAATCTGAGTCAAATGATCAATAACGTGCCTGAAAGGGCTTTGCCGAGAATAAATCACTATGGAGCCCTGTGGGAATACCCCCACCTCGCTGTTGATGGGGTTTTACATTGTACCCACGGAGGGAGTATTGCTTCATATAAGTGATTCTTGTGATAGTTTGCACTGCCAAGATTGGTAAGATCTCATTTTAGTCAGGTTTTCCATGTCTCCATATGCCCTTTACCCATATCCTGTTTCTATTCGTTTTTGAGGCATCCAGGCAGGGCTAGATAATGGAGGGACCAAGGTTTTAACTGGGTTCCAGACAGACCCCCTAAAGGAATAAGAGTCTGTCTATGGTGTAAGTGTAGAACAAAAGTACTAGCTATGTTATCTATAACACACTGTGGGCACCTAATACATTTTTAAAATCATAATAGAGTAATAGGTGCAATCATTCATTGTTATCTTTACTCAGCTAAAACTGTTTCAGAGTGCTATATAAAATGCAGTTTCCTTTCTTTACCCTATAATGATATTGCAGAACTGAGGCATTTTGCCTTCCCCTCTGCTATATTGGCACTGAATATTACAAGAATTTTTATAGAGAGTTTTCCTTGAGCCAGCATTCCTCATATTTAATAATAATGATAATGATAACAGCTGCCATTTTTGAGCATTTACTATGTGGTACAGTCTGTATTAAATGCTTTATGTGCATAATATTATTTATTCCTTAGATTAAGGTTTTGAAGCATTTATTATCTTCAGTTTACATATGAGGAAATAAACATTTAGAGAGGTAACTAATTTGATCAAAATCATATAGCACTGGTGGGGGGTGTCTGGGATGGGGGATTCATGGGAGGAAGTTCATCTGAATATACATGAAAGATATATGAAATTGTCCAAATGTCAAGGGGTGGAGCATGGTCACAGTGGGTGGACAATCACTCAATAAATAAGGGAATATTGAATTCTCAGACTGGAGAGCTCTGCCACAGTCTCCAAGGGAGCAGCAACAGTCCCCTGAGTGCGGGGGCAGTGTCCGGCAAAGGAGGATGGTCCACTGATGGGTTCTTGTTATTGATGACTAGCCTTATGAGTCTTTGCTTTTGTAATTGAAACTTAGCCTACTGTTACAGGGTGCCTAAGGGTTGCCACCTGAGAGCTTCCTTGTTGCTCAAGTGTGGCCTCTCTCTAAGCCAAACTCAGCATATGAATGCATTACCTTCCCCCCACCATGGGATATGACTTCCAGGAATGAGCCTCCCTGGCAACGAGGGATTAACACCAAGTGCCAACTGGCAACACGACTGTAAAAAAACCTTGAATAAAAGGGGGAAAAGGTAAAGACAAATGAGTTCATTTGGCTAAGAGACTTCAAAGAGAGTCGGGAGGTCATCCCGGAGGTAACGCTTATGCACACCTCAGTAGGATCTCATAGAACACCAAAGTGGATTTGACCTCACACAGAGGGGCTCCTGAGGGCTCTGGAGACACCCAGGTCCTATATAAGTGGGGATAGCTCCAGAGATTGATGCCTTATCAGTGGGCTATACTTTGGAATCTGTGCTCCTGAGAGTGACAGAGTTGGACTCAAATAAGTCTTCCCTGCACATGATGCATCAGTCCCTTCTATTCAAACCTATATGTGATGCTGGAGTTTCTAGGTGTACTTCCAGAGACTGGAGCCTTTGGCCTGCCCATGTGCCAGCTGTGCCTGGAATCTCAGTGGAGCTGCAACTCCTACTCTACAGCTCAATGGACTCATCCAAGTCACCTAGTGAGGAGATGATGATGGACAACGGCCATCCCAGTGAATGGAGAGAGTCTGCAGCTGCAGGCAGGATAATCCCATCCATTGTACCCATGGGATCTAAGGCCCCTCTCACTTGGAGATGGAGTGGACATCAGCATCCCAAACTCCTCAGGATTGGGGGAAGAGCCATGGACTAGAGTGGACTCGCTGGTATTCTGTTGTAGACATATTGTGATTCAAGTAATGGAAAAAATTACAACAATGAGGTGGAGCCAGTGGCCACTGAACACTTTTGGGGCAGGGAAGGGAAAAGCAGTTGTAATACAGGGGCTTTTTCGGGACTTGGGAATTATCCTGAGTGACATTACAATGACAGACATAGGCCATTTTACATCAGCATATAACATGCAGAACTGTGTGAGAGAGAGTGTGGTCTACAATGTGAACTATGGTCCATGCTTAATGGCAAAGCCCCAGGATATGTATATCCATTGCAGGTGATGTGCCACACTAATGAAAGATGTTTTTGTGAGATGTTATGGGAGGTGTGAGAGGTGAGGAACATGGGAATCCTTGTAATTTTTGTGTAACATTTATGTAATCTAAGCATCTTTTAAAATATATATTTAAAAATATATAACAAATTGGCAGAAGTAAGTGCTTTCATATCAGAAATTACTTTAAATGTAAATATATTAAACTCTCCCTCAAAAAGCAAAGCTTGGCACAAGGAATAAAAGCAAATTTTCTAATTACAAAAAAAAAAAATCATATAGCAGTTAGTAAATAGCAGAGCAGAGTTTCAAATGTGGGTCTGTTTGACTCAAAATCCTCTTAATTACTTTATTAATATGCATACAGGACTACTTTACAAAAGGTTATAATTATGACCATTGTTTGAAAAATGGGAGTTAGAATAAAAACAGCTATCATCAAATGTTATGCTAAGTATATTATATATATGTCATCTCATTTGATATATATGATAGAGATAGGAGAGGAGACTTGTGGCTATTAATACATAATTTGCGAGGGCAAATGATATTCACCCACTATATAAGCTGTGTACTTTATAAATTAAGTTCTAATGTCTTTTTATACAGATAGGAAAACTTAAGTTCTAGAAGATAATATGACTTGCCCACATGACTGGCAAGTATGTAGTAGAGCTGGAACTTAAAGCAACTCTGACCCTAAAGCCTTTTCAGACCCCCTATACACTCTACTATATCTAATAAGGTAGAAATTGCCAAAGGATCTGTAAGGGACATTTATCAGTGTTTGTCTGTATAACATACATTCTTCCTCCTTATCAACACCTGGCTTTTGCATTTGTTGGTTTGTTTTTACAGTGGTGGGATAGGCATGGTCATGGAGCAATTATCTCCCCTCATTGTGTATAGAGGAGTTGGGACAGTAAATCCATATTCCTACCATTCACTAAAGAAGCTAAAAGGATCAGAGTTTATGTTTCATCAACTCATTGTGGATAAGATGTGGACAAATAACAGCAATTTGACCATTGGAATACTTTCTTTTAGGAGCTTGAATCCTAATTGACTGATGCAGATAATGAAGGGATCATTGTATAGTATTTATCTCCTTGCTGACTTCCTCATCAAACTTTTTCTGCTATGACATCATTCTTGTGATTCCCAAATTATTATAGCTTTACAGAAATGGCCCTTATGCATAATGAAGAAAGGAAATTCTTTCATGGGCTTAAACCCAAAGAATGTATCTCGTCTACTTTGCTTAGAAGGAGAGATGGTCTGAGATAAGATCCTCACTAATCCATGGGCGGAGGTGATTGTCAGATGGTGATAATCTTGGAAGGATCCTGGCTGGGGGACAGACAGGTGATGAAGAAGTGTGGTCCAAGTGTCAGCTGTGGATACATCTTAAAGAACATATCTTAAAATATTTAGGATTAGTTTCAGCTTAACACTACAGCAAACCCTACAAAAACAGTAACCAAAGAGGGTCAAAAGCCACTTTGTTTTGTTTTGTTTTGTCTTGTTTTTGCTCTCACATAAATAGGTGGGCATTCAGGACTGGTGTAACACTCCATGGTCGTCAAGGACTTAGATTCCTCTATTTCTCTGCCACTATCCTGTCATGTGGCTTCCATCTTTAAGATTGCTTCACGGTGCAAGACGTATGCTGGAAATGCAGCCAATAATTTCCTAGACATCAAAAAGGAGGATGGGGAGAAAAGCAAAAAGTGGCATCTTCCTTTAAGCAGTCTTCCTGGAAATTGCACATAATATTTCCATTTACATCTCACTGATCAGAATTCAGTTACATAACTGCAATAAGCTCGAAGTGTCTGGAAAGTATAGCTTTTTAACTGGATTGTTTTATACCCTAAATTAAGTCAGCATTCTGTTACTAAAGATAAAGAAGAGAACGGACATTTGGGAGTAACTGGTAAGTCAGCCACAGGCCCAGAAGATGGAAACGATCTTATTCTATTAAATTCTCACCAAAAGCCGTGATGCAGAAGGGATCTAAATAATCTGGTGGACAGAATAACCTGCCTGTGGATGCTAAAACGTTCCCTTACTGATCACCCTAGATTTTGTTCAATACACTCATGAATGCAATAGATGAATAGACCAGGTGTTATGAATTGAATTGTGTTCTCCCAAAAAATATGTCCAAGTCCAGTCCCATGAAGTTGGTTCTATTTGGAAAGGGGATTTTGAAGAAGTTATTAGTTAAGATAAATCCAAACTAGATTAAGTTATGCCTTAAGTGCCATAATCCAATATGACTGGTGTCCCTATAAGTAGTAGAAATTGGAGAGACAGAGAGAGGGAGAGAGGTGACAGAAGCAAAGATCGAGTTATACCACAAGCCAAGCCAGAACCCTACAGACTTCAGAGGAAGCATGGCTCTGCCAACACCTTGATTTTGGACTTAGAGCCTCCAGAACCATAAGACAATAAATTTCTGGGTTTAAGCCTACTAGTCCACTTTGTTATAGCAACACTGGCAAACTGAGACAGCACAATGGAGGCTGTGCATGTGATCAGCCACAAGGACTTTCGGCAAGGTTGGTATGGAACTAACCATTGCAGAATGTCCATTTGACCCCATTGCTGAGCACCCAGTATATCACCATTTGCTGATAAGAGAATCCCACTTCTTGACAGTAGGGTGTTCATATAAGGTCCCTTTCATTATGAAGGGCACAGAGACTGGATTTACCAGCACAACCATTTTTCTCTGGATTTGTATTTGCATTTCCTGCCTGTCCTGCTCTTGCCAGCACTACCATCATGAGCTTATAGACGTCTTTATGCAACAATATGATATCCCATACCTTAATGATATCATTGTCAAATAAGTAAGACAGTGATCCAGTGTTAATGAATTCACCAGCCCTATCCTGTATCCCATCACCCTGAAGCAGCTGGGCTATTGAAGAAAGAGTTGTGCCACAGCTAGGTTATAAAATCTTTCCAGGTTGTGTTGTTGTCCTAAAAAATGTAATAAATACTACAGAATACATCCAGAATGGGATGCTATTTCACCCACAGCTAGTATAAATGGGTCTGAGAATCTAGAGATGGAAATAAATTTGGTGCCTCACAAGATTATACACATACTTGCCATCTATAGCATTATTGCTTCCTGTTCTTAGGACTTGGAAATCTAAGAATTTTAATGCTCATTTCTATGGGAACTTGGGGTTCCCTATATCGCTGGGTGAACAAATCAAAAAGAATGTTATGGTTTTGGTTAGGTGAGGAAATCCGTAAACGTTTTGGCAGAGAAAAGTACTGATGAATCCCAAGTTATTCCCTTTGGGACTTCCTTGTACAACCCTGTCTAGTAGTAATGATTAATGGAAGTCCTTAATGGAAGGACTGTCAAGGACTCAGATCCTTTAGGAAGGCAAAGGTTTTGGTCACTCTGTCAAGCAATCTCCTGACCAATTTGCTGTTGGCAGATGGCAAGGGGAACATAGTGTGTGTATGTGAAAAAGGCAGAGGGAAATATATGTTATGGTCCTGCCAGCTACAGAAAAAATGTCCATGGTCCCTATTTTTATCCATTAATTGTTGTTTTGTCTCTATATTTCAACAAGTAATTATATATTTCCATTATTTTATTTTATTTATTTTCCCTTTCCCTACCAATGAATAATTATATGCTGTTGGTGGTTATGTACAGAAAATAGAACTGAAATCACAGTAGAGCTAGTGGAGGGGAAATGGTCATCAAATAGGGTTCTTTGGTTTGGAGGTAGAGAAATAACTTACAAGATTTTGAGTTACATAATTTTATTATATGTGAAATGATTGCATTATATTAGATATGGGGGGTAATTTTGAAAGTACAGCAAATGGAAAAACATATATAGGCATTGGGCAGCAAAAACTATGATCTGCAGTATACATTGAATGGATATTGGGTGGATTATATTTTTCTCAGTATCCATTCCCTCTTCCCCAAAGCATCCTATTTTCCACTGGGGAAATTTTATAGTCCTGGTAGGACAGGAAATCCCAAAGCCTGATTAAAACAATGAAAGCTCTAAGGGCTAAAGTGACTACCTCTCACTCCTTTTATCAAGGGGTAAGTGTATATCCTAAGGTTGGCCAATAGAAGGGATTTGCTTCTTATTTTTAATTTTAACAGTTGGAGATTATTCACCCTAGTACAGGCAACTAGTACTGGCAACTCACCCTGACTGAGATAAATCCTGGAATTCTTGCTTTTTAGCACCCTGCTGAGCTGTTTAGCTTCTTGGTTTGTTTGTTGTTGTTGTTGTTGTTTTTCCAAAATATGGTGATAAAGATTTCTAACACCACAAAGATGGGATAGACAATTTTCCCTAGCCCCCCCTGCCCCGTTAAGTACAGCTAAAAACCCTGGATATTATATATAAAAGATATAAGAAGACCCTGAAAGCTATAGAGAAGATGGTAGGCCAACTAAGTACCTCAGGACCAAGGGAATGACATGATGGTGAGTTTCCTGGGAGCAACTCCATCCTCTGTGTATCAGTGGAGGCTGAGTGGAGAATCTGGACTTCCAACCCTATCTGACAATATCATAAAGGTGTGCTTCCTTCTCTGCTGAAATGGTGTCAAAGAAGGCCCATTACAACAGAAAATTTAAATAAGGTCAAGAGCATCATAATATCATCACATAATACCTAAAATGTCCAAGTTTCCATTACAGATCACTTGCCATACTAAGGATCAAGAAAATCTCAAACTGGATGAAGAAAAGCAATCAACACAAACAAACGAGATATTAGCATTATCTGACAAGGATTTTGAAGCAGCCATCATTAAAAAAATGCTTCAACAAGCAATTACAAACACACTTAAAACAAATGAAAAATAGAAAGATTCAGCAAAGAAACAGAAGAAATAAAGAGGATCCAGCTGGAAATTTTAGACCTGAACAATACACTAGTAAAAATTTTTAAATTAAAAATTAACTTATAAAAAAAACCTTAATGGATGGGCTCAAACAGCAGAATGAAGAGAGGAGAGAAGAAAGAAAAAGTGAACTTGAAGATAGAGCCATAGAAATTACCATTCTAAAAAAGAAAAGAGAGAGAAACAGAAAAAAGATAAGTACAGAACTTCAGGGACCTGAAGGACAATAAAAAATATCTAATATTTGTGTCATTAGGATCACAGAGGGAGAGGAGGAAGAGTTTGAAGCTGAAAATGTATTTGAAGAAATACCGGCTAAAAATTTCTCAAATTTGTTAAAAGACACAAAGTTACAGATTCAAGAAACTGAGTTAACCTCAAACAAGGTAAACTCCAAAGAATCAAAACCAAGACACACCATAGTAAAACTTTTGAAAATTAATGACAAAGAACATTTGTGGAAGCAGCAAGAGAGAAATTATACTTTACTTATAGGGGAAAGTAATTTGAAAGTCATCACATTGATCAGCAGAATATATGAAGACCAGAAGGAAATGATATACCATTTTTTTGAAGGGCTGTAAAAAGGAATGTCAAGAGAGAATTCTATACTCAGTGAAAATATTACTCAGGAATGAAGAGGACAACAAGATATTTGGAGATGAAGGAAAACTAGAAGTATTTGTCACCAGCCCACATAAGCTAAAAGAATGGCTAAAAGAAGTTCCTGAAACAGAATGGAAAAAATAAAGGAAGAAAACTTGGAACATCAGGAGGGAAATTGAAAAACAAGACCCTTGAAAAGAGTGAAAATATACATAAATATACATAGACTTTCCTTCTGCTCTTGAGCTTAATAAATTGTTTATTTGAAACAAAAAATTAACATTGGTGTGATTCTCAATGCATGGAGAGAAAATATTTAAGACAACTATCTTATAAATGGGGGAAGATAAAGGGATGTAAAAAGAGGTAAGGTCTGTACACTTCACTTGAACTGGTATGATACCTGTATACTTTGATAACTTATGCATATGTAATATGATACATAAAGCAATGCTATACAAAGAGATACACTCAAAAACACCACAGATAAATAAAAATGAAATTCTAAGAATGTTCATGTAACACACAGAAAGACAAGAAAAAGGAAAACAGAGAAATTGAATACAGAAAACAAAAAATAAATAAATGACAGAGTGATGCCCAAGCATATAAATGATTACATTAAATATCAATGGCCTAAATACTCCAACTTAAAACAGAAATTGATAAAGTATATTTTTTAAAAAGCATGACCTAACTATAAGCTGTCTATTAGGAACTTGCATTACATATAAAATATAGATAAGTTCAAGTAAAAGGATAGAAACAAATATACCCTGCAAACATTGCTCAAAAGAAAGCAGGAATGGTGATATTAATATCAGATAAGGTAGACTTCATATCAAAGACAATTATCAGGAATAGAGAACAAGATCACATAACAATAAAAGGGTCAATCTACCAAGAAGACACAACAATTTAAATGTGTGTGCACTAGAAGAAGAAAAAAGAGCTGCAAAATATGTGAAGAAAAATTGAAAAAGTGAAATGAGAAATAGATAAATTCACAATTGTAGTTGAAGACTCCAACACCCCTCTCTCAACAATTGATAGAACAACTAGGCAGAAAATCAACAATTATGTAGAACTCAATAACTACATCAACTGACAGGATCTAAGTTGACATTTAGAGCACACTCCACTCAACCACTGAATGCACATTCTTTCAAGCAGCCAAAGAACATATTCCAAATAGACTCTATACTGGATCATAAAACAAACCTCAACAAATTTAAAAGAATTGAAATCATAAAGTGTGTTCTCTAACCACAATGGACTCAAACTAGAATTCAATAACAGAAAGATAACAGAGACTTCTTCAAACAATTGGAAACTAAACAAAACATTTCTAAATAATCCATGGGTCAAAGAGGAAGTCCCAAGGGAAATAAAAATTTACATATATATATTGAATATGAAAATACAATATATCAAACTGGTGGGAAACAGCTAAATCCATTCTTAGAGGAAACTGTATAGTGCAAAATGGTGGGGAGGAGAGGATGCATATGACTACAAAAGGGTATAAAAGAGATATCTTTACAGTGATAGGATAATTTGATATCTTAATTACAGAGGTAGTTTTACAAATCTAAACAGTTGATGAAACGCAAAAATGTACACACAACCAATGCACCAATGTCAATTTTCTGGTTTTGATATCATACATATCATACTATAGTATGTAAGTTGTAACCATTGAGAAAACTTGGCAAATGGTACACAGGACCTCTCCATAACGCTCTGTATTATCTTTGCAACTTCTTGTGAATCTGTATTTAAAAACAATTTTTTTAAAAGCTGGTTATATAGCCTTCCTTTGTTTCCATAAATTCCTAGTATCCTTCCAATAACTTCCTTTCCCTGTTTCTTGCCTTATACAGCATGTCTTGCTTTCCTCCCAAAGATACTAACTGATCTGCAACATTTATGGAACTGATTCATCTCATTCTTGCAAGAGTAAAGAAAAGGCTTCTAGAAGATAGGCATTGGAAAAAAGGAATAGAATTAAGAATTACCTGTCTCTTTCTTCTCTTAGGTCTAAGTCAGGTTATGTTAAATTTGACTTGTGTTCTCCTTTCCACTGAACACAATTACACTGTTCATACCCTCTTCCTATTTTAACCTGTTGGCAGGATGAGAATCATCCTTCTATGTTGGTACCAAGTGACACTATTCCTTCCTAGCATTTATTGGACTTACCTGGTTGGTTGCAAGGGGCAGAGACTGACTAGGCTAATTCAAGCACCAGGAGCTCAGTGGGGGAATATGATATTATTATGTCTTTCAAGTACAGTGGTCTGGGAAATGCACTTTCCACGAATATTCAAAATGAGGAAGTTCAAACAATATTTTTTTAGTCAAAGTGGTTATTTGTGGACTTTCTTTGTAGTTTTATGGCGTTCTTCCTTCAGTGTGAGTCAAATGCTCAGCAATGTACATGCTGCTCTCTGTCTCTTCTACTATCATCTGCTTGACCCTGGAGCCTGAGAGAACAAGGTCGTGCCGTACAAAATGTGACCATTTAGGCAGCAGAGAATGCGAGCAGAACAGGAAATGATCACTATCAAGAGTGGAGCTGTGCTTGAAGAATGCTGGGCGGGTTTCAGACCCCATTGATCTGTCACACTGCTTGAAATATTAGCTCTGATTCCCTTCTAGTCAGCACGTCTTCTGTTTCAACATGCAGAGGTATAGCTGAAGTACTAATAAGGGTATGTTCCTTTAATTAAGATGTTTTCTTTCCAAGAGCTAGCTGATACTCTGAATGGGAATCCAGTCTCAGCTGTGTACATGGATTGAGGCACTACGTGCTTTCAGACCAAATTGGGGACAGCAAAGAAAACCAGGGATGGGATGAGGGTGTGGTGGACTCCAAAGGGCTGGGGTAGCTGGAAGATCAGGAGCAAGAGCCTAATGTTTATTTATAAAGCAAAAACAGAGCCACAGGCATGGTAGCTTAAGAAACCTACTTAGCTCCCGAGGGCATATGAAACCTACTCTGGGAATCAATGAGCATGAAAGTCTATTAATAACTTTGAGGTCATATCTGGCAGAGTTAACAAGGAAGCAATCTACAGAAGCCAGGGCAGGTACATAGTGAGGTGGCCAAGCTTTTTTCTTTTTTTTTTTTTTTAAGAAAAATAAAATGTAATTTATTGGCTTAGCTTACTGGAAAGTCCGTCCAAGGGCAGACTTGATTTCAGTCACCATGGTTTGAAAAATGTTTTCTAAGCTCTCTTCTCTCTCCCCACTCCCCCTTTCTCTCTTCCCCCTCCTTTACTCCCTCTGTCTGTCTCTTTCTACCACTCTTCCCCCCTCCCCCCAGAGATGGCTCCCTCATCTGTCTACTAGTTTCCACTCATTGTCTGCTCACTGTGTCTGCTCGTTTGTCTGCTCACTGTGTCTGCTCATGTGTCTACTCGTTGTGTCTGCTTGCTCTCTGCTTGTCATATCTGCTCATTGTGTCTGTTTGTTGCATCTGCTGATTGCCGTCTGCTTGCTGCTATCTGCTCGTCTTCTTTAGGAGGCACCAGGAACCAAAACCGGGACCTTGCATGTGGAAGGCAGGTGCCCAACCGCTTGAGTCACATCTGCTCCCTGCTCGTTGTGTCTGCTCATTGAGTCTGCTTGTTGTGTTTCCTCATGGCCATCAACTTGTGCCATCTGCTCTTCTTCTTCTTTAGGAGGCACTGAGAACCAAACCTGGGACCTTTCATGTGGGAGGCAAATACCCAACTACTTGAGCCACATCCACTCCCCATCCCCCTCTCTCTTTGTTTTTTTGTTTTAATCTTTTGTGTCTGTTTCTTGCCTTCTCCTCTCATTTTTCTCTTCCAGGCTTCACTGGGATTCGATCCTAGAGACATCCGATGTGGGAGAAAGGCACCCTGTCACCTGCACCAACTCAGTTCCTGGTTTCTGGTGCATCTCTCCTTGACTCTTCCCTGCATCTCTCTTTTGTTGCATCATCATTTTGCTGCGTGATTCGCCGCACAGGCCTGGCTCACCGCGCATCCATGTGGACCCGGCTCACCTGCTCGCCTTTTTACCAGGAGGCTCCGGGGATCGAACCCAGGTCCTCCCATATAGTAGACAGATGCCCAACCACTTGAACCATATCTGCTTCCCCCTTCTCTCTTTGAATCCCCCTTTCTCCCCCCTTTCCTCCACCCCCACCCTCTCAACTCTGCTTCTTTCTGTTTTCTTTGTTCTCAGACAGGCTTTTCCACAGCAAGACTGATTTTCAGACCCCCTCTTGGCACCTGGATATCCAATGCAGGGAAGAGTCTGATTTGCCCCGATTCAGCCCCATGCCTACCCCTGTATTGCTCACTGTGGCCAGGCAGACAGTTTGTTCTGGCACCATCAGGCCACATGTGCACATCCGAGGCCAGAGGGGTTGGACCTGGCCCCACTGTAACCATGTGAAATGGAAAAAAGCCATTTCTACATTGCTCTGAAGTCCTGACGAAAGCAGGTAAGATAGAACTGTACAGGTGGGGAATTGGGAGTTAGGTATGAAAGCACCAGGTTGTTGAGGAGGATTGCTTAAAAGGGAACATGCAAGGGGTAGGGGACGAACGGTAGAGAAAAACAAAACATTTACCTCACATTTGGTCAGAAAAGATGAGTGGGAAGAGGCACACAGGGAATGATTTTAATTTACAGATACCGAACTCGGTTAGTTACACAAAAGGTCAAAGGCAGAGCAGTGGGAGGTCTGAATTCCCCTAGGACCACACCCGGCTGTTTCTGGACTTAACAGCTACTCCCAGGGTTTGCTTACATGGAGTGAGAAAGAAATGAAAGACACATTGTGACAGGCCAGCCAGATTGCAAATAAAGAAGCTGAAAATCTTGGACCCTGGAATACTTTTAGGCACCCCCAAAACCTTGCACACAATAGCATACAAAAAGGTCAGAAAAATAGATCATACAGCAAATTCTATTAGAATATATCATTTTATGCCTCAGGTTCATGTTTTATGGCTATCGAACAAGGCATAGTTACTGCTGGTATATTGCAAGGCACTAAATGACCAGAACCTCACTGTTTCCCTGACTTTCTACATAGACTGACAGCTCTTTGAGGATGGCTCTTGAGATCATGGGTTATATATGTATGTATATTCCTCTATCTAGTGCCTGGTATTTAAGAGGTGCTCCAAAAAATTATCATTTAATGGTCTAGAGATCAAGCATCTGAAGTATAAGCTTGATTAGGGATGCATAAAACACAGTCTCTATTATTTTTCACCTCTTTCTAAAACCCCAGAATTATTATTATTATTATTATTATTTTTTAACCAGGAGGTCCCGGGGATCGAACCCAAGTCCCTCCATATGGGAGACGGACGCCCAACCATTTTGAGCCACATCCAATGCCCCCCGCCCGAATTATTTTAGTGTGCCACATATGAAAGCTTATATGCTGATTATGATGCAGCCTCTTGGCTGTAAGTATCACAAGCCAGCATTGTGCAGCACTTTCTCAGTGCTCTGAGAATTTCCATCCAAGATCAATTCCTCTACGTCTGGGACATTTTAAATCCAACCTTCCTTTGCACGTTGAGCACAGAAGAAATCCAGGTGCATGGCTCTGCAGTACCATCAGGTACTCAGGAAGGCACTAAAGAAGCACCAGACCAAAAATCATAGCATTTTCTCCACACTGGAAGGACCCGTTCAAAGCCATACCTATGAAATTCCTTCATCACCGTTGCAATAAACGGTGAGTTAAGGTGAGGCGGTGTCTTGGTTAATCTCAGAGAGTGGGGGACAGTTTACAAACACCCTTTGCAATCCTCCCTCTCTCATCTTTGAGAGCCCTGGAGGTGAAGGAGAAGATGCCACAATAGTGTGGGTTTCTCTTGAAAACTAAAAGGGACATTGGCTTTTATTTTCCCCTCTCCTTTCTTTCTGTGAGGGGACATCTAGTAATGGCTCTTGCCCACTGCCCCTGGCTTTCAAATTAAGGACTTCTGAAGTAAATGTTTATGAAGTTTATGAAGTATGAATTAAAGATGAGTGGCTGGGGGCGGATGTGGCTCAAATGGTTGGGCGTCCGTCTCCCATATGGAGGGACCTGGGTTCGATTCCCGGGACCTCCCGGTAAAAATAAAGAAAAAATATAGAAGGTGTGCAGGCCACCAGGCCCCACGCACGGGCGTGCCCCCAGGCCCCGCCGAGCCACGCTGCGAGGTGATGACGTAACAGGAGAGTGACACAAGGGAGAGCCAAAACGAGAACACACCAAAAAACCAGAAACTAAGGTGGCACAGGTGGTGGAATTCCTCTCTCCCACATCAGAGGTTCCCAGGATCGAATCCCGGTGAAGACAGGAGGAGAAGGATGAGAAGAGAGGGCAGGAAACAGACACAGAGAATTGCCCAGCAAAAGGACACAGAAACAGCAAAAACAGGGGTGTGGGGGTGGCAGTAAAAATGGATAAAAGTAAATAAATAAATAAATCTTAAAAAAAAAATGAGTGGCTAATTCACCACAGGGAACATCTCTGCCCAAATCCATGAGTGCAGACTCACCCACCAGGGCCACCACTTTGGGATCCAGTGTATCTGAGTTTGCTCTGCCAGAACAACACAGAAGCTCAGGGACAAAACTCAGGGACCTGCTGCCGCGTCGAAAGAACAGAAGGCACCTTAAGGCAAATGGGAAGGTCCAGAGATACTGCCCCCCTCTCCCCACCAGAAAACGTACATTCATTTTGTCGAATCGCTTCTCCTTTGACAACTGTATTGAGAAAGAACACTTCAGTTAGGAGCCAAAAAAAAATGTTGCATTGAGTTCTACCTCTGCCACTTACAAGGCTCTTGAGTTTGGGCAGGGCCCCTCACTCCTTTGAGCTGCAGATTCTTCACCTGCAAAACGGGGTAGTAATAGCACCCAGCTCACCAGGCTGTTGTAAACATGAAATGAAATCGTATTTGTGAAGGCATTTGGTCAATTACACACATGTGATATTATTATGAATACCCTGAGCCCTTCCCTTGAAGCCAGTCCTGAAGCTTCACTTGATGTACATTTAACTAAGACTTTACCAGTGTCCAAGTGTGACAGGGGAAGGAGGCAAAGTGATTTACACCAAGATGCAGATTCTCTAGAGACAGTTTGTCTTCTGCTCCCTGGTAAGGGAAGGTGTCAACAAACACCCGGGCTGGAGGGGAGGAGCGTCAGGTGATGTCTGAACTGAGTCTTCAGGGATTTGGGGAGACAGTCAGGAAAAGGCAGAGGGGAAGGCACAGAGCTCTCTCTACATGGAGTAGATTTACTTATGTAACTATCATGAATTATGAGCAGTGAAGGTAGCCTGATTAAAAATAGCAATAGTTACCATGTCAACTTTTCTGTGATGATGTTTAGAAAAGGAAGAGGGACATGTTGTCGTGGAACTGGTGTGCCTGTGAGTGGTGGGACATGGGAAGGGTGTTCAGTTAAGGAGAAAAAGTGACGTTTGGATAAATTTCTTTGTTAGAATATGATTAATTGGTCTATGCCTTACATCCTATTTGTCATAAGCATTGTCTGTGTTTAATGCCCACAGGCAGAGTCCAGCCTAAACGGAAAGGAACCGACTAGGGCCTGGAATAATTCCCGGTTGATATGACAACTGGAACCAATTCCCTGTGCATTCAGCACATGAATGTCTCTTGCACACTCACTACAGAATCTCTGAATGTTAGAAAAGAGAGTCTTTAGAGATCGTCCAGTCCAAGGTGCCCATTTCACAGATGAAGAAACTGAGGCCCTAGGAGGAAGGCAGTGGCCCCAAGGTTGTGTAGTCAAATCATTCATTACTGCTCTCTGCCTACCCCTGCCTCAAACCAGAGTTCAGGTTTAAGCCTGGACATGAAGTTTACCATGCCCATCCTAGGGGCCAGTGATGCCTTTTGTCCTTTGAAAAAGGCATCTCTTTCTTCCACTTGACAATCACATGCTGCTTGACAAATGTCTTGTGTCTCTGCTACAGAGAAGTGCTTTGAGGCTCTGCTTTATGTTACTTTCTAGTTCTAACATTGTGGGCGAATATTTGTTGATTCAAACCAACAATAACCCTGTATGTATTTATAAATATTCTATACAAATTGTTATGACAACTGGATCTCAAAAATTACAGCAACATTCTTGAACCAAACACAAAAAAATAAATAAATAATAGCATTAACTCAATATAGCATGTAGAACTTTTGTAAGCTAGTGGATCATTTTATAAATCCAGTGGTAAGTACTCAAAATATTTCAAATAAAATAAGCAGAAAGAATATGATTCATATTAAAACCCCTTTTTCTCCCCAAAAGAACTAATGTAGATATATTGTATAAATGTCTCCCAGTAAAAAAGTCAAATTAGTTCTGCATTATTAGTATTTATTTGCAGAAGTGTCCTGATTTTTATTAAACATTTTCCAGCTCTTTCTATTCTTATCATTTTTTTTTTTTTTATTTTACGAATTTTTGAAGGGGTACTTTATCCATTAATTTTCGCATCACTTAATAAACATTCCAAAAGAGTTATAATTCAAATCCCAGAATCAGTCCTTCCTCTGATAAAATCATAACCAACAGTTGCTTGGGAATGTTGCCATTTTAGGGAAACCATCCATCTCCTTTCCTGTGTCTTTTGGCCCAAAAAGACTTAAGAGTATTTATTGTCCTTCATTTAACAATACCATTGCCTTTTCCTGAAACTTCAATTTGTTCTTTTTCTGAAATATAATGTTTAAATTTAACAGTACAAGAATGTGATCCAAATGAAATATTTTCCTTTATAATATATGCAAATATTTTTCTGAAACTAAAAGCTAGAGAAGTAGAAACTCTAATATGGCATGATGACAAGTTTTGGGGCAGGGAAGGTATGTGTACAATCAAAACAACCAAAACAACCAAGGGACTTTCTGCTCCATCCAAAGCTCTTTTACATTAAAAGTGATACGAGTTACATAAGAAACAGAGGGAACTGCCATAAACTGCTTGTTCTCCAAAGTTAGCTTGCAGTGACATCATCGTGTTTGAAATGCAAATTCTCAGTTTGAAGCCCAGATCCATTGAATCAAAAACTGGGGATTTTGCCTGGCAATTGGTGTTTTAACAAGTTCTCCAGGCAATTCTGGTACAAGGCTAAAGTTTGAGAACCACTACTATAAACTGAGGCGTGCAGCCCACTTAAACAATTTACTCCTGACACCATGAGAATCGGTAGTTTCTTTCTACTTGAGAGCAACTATTTTACACAAGCAGGGCATATTTTGCATTGGTGAAGCTGCAAGCTGAAGATTGCATTACAGGCAAGCTGGCTGGCCTAAGGGGATGTAAGAATTGCATATGTGCTGCAATTTCATACTCTATTCCTGTCAAACACTCCCTCTCTTCTCTTTATTCCCTTTCTCCCTCCCTTGCAGTTTGACTACTAAAGTTGAATAACTATACTTAAGGCTTTAATCCTATTGAAATGCAAATACTTTAGGCAGGGTTGATGCTTTCATCCTTTATCAATCTCTTATACAATGGAGTGAGTTTTAGATTCCTTTCTGAGGAAAAGTTTTGAGGAACATGGAGGACCATTTAAGGAAGGTGTAATAGAGATGGGTTTTGCTGAGTAATTCAACATGTATTTATCCCTTTCTTCCTTTTTTCACAGAACTCTTTTTTTTTTTTTCTGAATACACACCTGTTTAAAAGGACTACATCTGCCAGTCTTCATTACAGCTAGGAAGGTTAGGAGAGTAAGATATAGTCAACAGAAAGCAAAGGATATCCAAGGAGGTTCTTGGAAATTTCCTCAAAAAGGAGAAGACCATCCATTTTTCCCCTCTTCTTCCTGTGGCCTGGAAGGCAGATGGAGAGGGCAGGAGCTCGAGCAGCCAGTTTAGACCATGAAGTAGAAGAAAACTCCTGAGGATTTCAAGGCAGAGAGAGAGAACAAGCTGGCTCATTGATGACACTATGAAGCTACCATTACAACCCTGGATATTTTAAAACATGAGAGAGACACAAACTTCTATGCTTGGGATTTTTTGATTATATGAAGTCCAATCGAGTCCTAACAGATAGAAGAGATGCCAACACATTGTGGGTGGGTAGCTCAGAAAGGGGAAGTTTAAAGTGTGGAAGCTAAACTTCCCATGCTTTACAGTTTTTCCAATCCTGTCAGGATATGACATCCCTTCATGAAGAAAATTAGCTCCCCAACCTACCCAATACAGTCTCATGAACTCTGCAATCCTCATTCTGGTTTTCCCAAACTCTCTCGTATATCCTGTTCTCTCAAAGAGTGTTGTAAGTTCCCACTACAAAACTGACATGGATTTATTTTCATTTTAAAAGTAGGTATTTTATAACACTTAGGTTTGGGGTTGGAGAAGTTCTTACAGAGTATAGTGAACATGACAGCAGTCAAACTGTGTTGGAAAGACATCTTCCTAGAAAAATGAAGATGCAGTACCATAGCCATTTCTTGATTTTTTCCAAAGGCCTTCCTCTGGGGCTCTTAGGTCATAAACTTGCTCTACCAGTGTCTACACAGAGCCTGAGAAGACGGAAATGAATAGAACTCTTCTATGACTCTATCTCTTGAATTTAAATCCAACAGTGTGTTTAACAATCCCTAGCAATTAATAATAACAATAAATATAGCAGCAAATTGTTCTGTAATGGATACTCTGCATAGACACTGGTCTAAATGCTTTACAAATAACTCATATAATCATCATAACCCTATAACATAAATATTGTTAATACCCTAAAATTGACACACAGAGATAATGGGCCAAAATAGACATTATTATTCTATTATATACTTATTATTATTTTTTAAATGGGAGAACTTTTATCATTGACATAAAAGCAGTGGCCACCAGAGGTTCTGAGGGGAGGGAGAGGGAAGAATAGGTGTAACATGGGGGCATTTTTGGGACATTGGATTGTCCTGCATGTCATTGCAATGATGGATACAATCCATTTTATAGTTTTCCAAAACCTACAAAATTGTGTGGGACAGAGTGTAAACTATAATGTAAACTATAGTCCACTATGAGTAGCAATGCTCCGATATGTGTTCATCAACTGTAACAAATGTCCCACACTAATGAAGGATGTTGTTAATGTGGGAAAGTGTGGGAGGGGGAGGGGGTGGGGCATAAGGGAATCCCCTGTAATCTAAAGCTTCTTTAAAAATAAAAATTTAAAAATTTAAAACAATAAAGAAATTTTTTAAAAAACGCGTTGAATGGGCATGCTGGAATTTGCTCCCAGACAAATGACATAGGTAGGAAGGATATTGTAACTAAACGATTTGTGTGGGCTTCACATTGGGTATTCAGTCACTAATTTCGAATTTATGCTTACTATGTGGCTATAGGGGATTGAGCAGCTTGGAGTCCAAGTTTGTCATTTTCATTAGTTTGATATGAGAACTTTTTTTTAAAATCTCTGGCCTGCTTGTTTTGCAGTTTAAAGAAGATTGGACTTGGGGACAAATGAGAAGATTAGCTAGATATCATTGAGACCTAATCCATCTCCAGAGTTTGAATACAATTTCAATGATTATCACACTAAGACATTTTTAAGTGGGCTTTTATTTGCATGTGCATACTCTGCAACACTGAGAGATTACGATGCTAGGTGTTTCACCGGGGCCTCACATGGCTGAGTGCGGCCCAATTGGGGTGAGGGGGGGGCAACGAGGAGGGAGAAATTTAATTTCAATGTCGATATTTGTCTTTTCTGTATAAACAAAAATCCAACCAATATCTTCCAAAGCCTGAAGGAGTGATTTGGCTTTTCCTGTTTGCATTATTTATGTGGTCTCTTTTCTCAATGCTTAGTCCTATTACTAAACTTCTTTTCATGATTTTGGCTCCATTTGCGCTTCCCTGACAGTGAAGATTCACAGACATCACCGGTCACCAAGGTAAAGTGAAGAATTCCTCTCCAACTTAAAAAAACAAAACAAAATGTTTATTAAGGTTTTTCTTTTGAACAACAACAGAAGTATAAAAAGGAATGAGAATTACCCAGGATGCCCCTATTAGTTTTTTTTGTTTTTTT
>JAQZBX010004545.1:0-59731 GCA_029593785.1 Cabassous unicinctus | reverse complement strand
CTTTCTATCCATGAACAGGGAATATTCTTCCATTTATTTAAGTCTTCTTTGATTTCCTTTAACAGTGTTGTGTAGTTTTCTGTATGTAAGTCCTTTACATTTTTACTTAAATTTATTCCTAGGTATTTGATTCTTTTAGTTACTATTGTAAATGGTATTTTTTTCTTGATTTCCTCCTCAGATTTCTCGTTATTGGTGTACAGACATGCTACTGATTTTTGAGCATTGATCATATAGCCTGTGAAATTACTGAACTCCTTTATAAGTTCTAGAATCTTTGTTGTACATTTCTCAGGGCTTTATACCTATAGGATCATGTCATCTGCAATTAATGAAATTTTTATTTCTTCTTTTCCAATTTGGATGACTTTTATATCTTTTTCTTGCCTCAGTGCTTGAGCAAGTACTTCTAAGACAATGTTAAACAGGAGTGGTGATAGTGGGCATCCTTGTCTTGTTCCCTATCTCAGAGGGAAGTCTTTTAGTATTTCACCATTGAAGATGATGTTTGCTTTGTGTTTTACATATATACCCTTTATTATATTGTGAAAGTTTCCTTCTACTCCTTTCTTTTGAAGTGCTTTTATCAGGAAAGAGTGCTGTATTTTGTTGAATGCCTTTTCTGCATCTATAGAAATAATCAGGTGATTTTTTTCTTTCAATCTGTTTATGTGGAGTATTGCATTGTTTAATTTTCTTATATTGAACTATAGTTGCATACCTGGGATGAAACCAACTTGGTCATGGTGTATAATTCTTTTGATATGTTGTTGAATGCGATTGGCAAGTATTTTTTTTTGAGGATTTTAGCATCTAAGTTCATTAGAGAAATTGGTCTGTAATTTTCCTTTCTTGTGGTATCTTCCTTTGGCTTTGGTATAAGGGTAATGTTGGCATCATAGAATGAATTAGGCAATATTCCTTCTATTTCTATTTTTTCAAAGAGCTTAAGCAGGATTAGTGTTAGCTCTTTCTGGAATGTTTGGTAGAATTCAGTTGTGAAACCATCTGGTCCTGGGCTCTTCTTATTTGGGAGGTTTTTGATTACTGAGTCTATCTCTTTACATTTAATTGGACTGTTGAGTTAATCAGTTTCTTGTTTTGTCAATGTAGGCTGTTTGTGAGTTCTAGAAATATGTCCATTTCCTTTAAATTATCATTCTTGTTGGCATATTATTTTTCAAAATATCCTCTTATGATACTCTTTATTTCTGTGGGGTCAGTAGTGATATCCCCTTTCTCATTCCTTATTTTTTGTGTTTGCTCTGTTCTCTCTTTCTCTTTATTAGTCTGTTGAAGAATTTGTCAATTTTATTGAACTTCTCGAAGAACCAGCTTTTGGTTTTGTTTATTTTTTCTAGAGCTTTCTTATTCTCTATTTCAATTAGTTCTGCTCTAATCTTTGTTACTTCCTACTTTCTCCTTCCATTAGGTTTAGTTTGTTGTTGTTTATCCAATGCCTCCAAGTGTGCACTTAGGTCTTCAATTTTAGCTCTTTCTTCTTTTTAAATATATATATTTATGGCTATGAACTTCCCTCTCAGGACAGCTTTGGGTTCATCCCATAGGTTTTTATATGTTGTGTTGCCATTTTCATTCATTTCCAGTTAGTTACTGATTTCTTTTGCAATTTCCTCCTTTTCCCACTGTTTGTTTAAGGGTGTGTGGTTTAACTTCCATATCTTTGTACCTAATCTGTTTCTCTGGCACTTAGTGATTTCCAATTTCATTCCATTGTTGTCAAAGAAATTACTTTGCAGAATCTCAATCTTTCTGAATTCATTGACAGTTGTTCTGTGGCCTAGCTTGTGGTCTATCTTGGAGTATGATCTTTATGCCCTTGAGAAGAATGTAAATCCTACTGTATTTGGGTGTAGTGTTCTGTATATGTCTATTAGGTCCAGGTCCTCTAATGTATTGTTCAGAGTCTTTGTTTCTTTATTGATTCTCTGTTTAGATGTTCTGTTTAATGTTGATAATTGTGTATTAAATTCCCCCAATATAATTGTAGAGGCATTTATTTCTCCACTTAGTTTTTCCAGAGTTTTCCTCATATTTTGAGACTCCCTGATTAGGTGCATAAATGTTTATGATTGTTCTCTCTTCTTGAGAGATTACCCCTTTTACTAATATATAGTGTCCATCTTTGTCTCTTACAATAGTTTCGCTTTCAAAGTCTATTTTTTCTGATATTAGGATAACTACTCCTGCCCTTTTAGACTATTGTTTGCATATAAAATTTTTTTCCAGCCATTCACTTTCAGCTTCCTTGAATCCCTGGATTCAAGGTGGGTTTCTTGTAGGCACCATATAGATGGATCACATTTTCTTATCTATTCTGCCAATCTGTTGCTCTTGAGGGATGAATTTAATCCATTAACATTCAATGTTATTCCTCGCATCGAATTTCTTACTTTATGCATTTTTTCTTTGGGTTAATGTATGTCATATGTTGTTTTTATTTCCCTTTTTCTCTTTTTATTTGTTTTTACACTCTTCTCCAACTCTCTTTCCCTTGTTTTTCCCTTTCAACTTGTAGAAATTCCTTAGTATTTCTTGAAGTGCAGGTTTCTTATTGGCATACCCTCTTAATTTCTGTTTGTCTGTGAATATGTTGAACCCTCCATCATTTTTGAATTCAAGTTTTGCTGGATAGTGAATTCATTGCTGGAAGTTTTTTTCTTTTAGTACTTTGACAATGTCATACCACTGTCTTCTTGTCTCCATGGTTTCAGATGAGAAATCAGCATTTAATCTTATTTTGCTTCCCTTGTATGTGATGGTTCTCTTCTCTCTTGCTTCCTTGAGTATTTTCTCTTTGTTTTGAGCATTGTATATTTTGACAATTATATGTCTTGGAGTTGGCCTGTTGGGATTTATACTGTTTGGGGTGTGCTGTGCTTCCTGAACATGTACATCCATCTCTCTCAATAAGATTGGGAAGTTTTCAGCCATTATTTCCTTCAAGACTCCCTCTGTTCCCTTTCCCTTTTATTCTCCTTCTTGGATGCCTATAATGCACATGTTTGCATGTTTTGTGCTGTCGGTTAAATCCCTGGGACCCTGCCAGTTTTTTTCTATCTTTTGTTCTATATGTGTTTGATTTCAAATGTATTGTCTTCCACATCACTAATTCTTTCTTCTGCCTGTTCAAATCTGTTGTTATGTGAATCCAGCACCTTTTTTATTTCTTGGATTGTACCATTGATCACCATCTTATCCGTTATAATTTTTGTATGTTTACAATTTCTTCAGTATGTTCTCTCAGTGTCTTCCTAATATCTTTAATCTCTTCCTTCACTTCATTAAGATGGTTCATGATATTTGTTTGGAAAGCTTTGATTAGTTGTTCAATGTTCTGCATCTCTTCTTCAGTTTAATTTGTTTATTGGACTGGTTCATGTCTTCCTGTTTCTCAGTGTGGCTTGTAATTTCTTGTTGCCCTCTAGTCATCTTTTTATCTTGGTGGGTTACTCAGTTATTTAGCTTCTCTCTGCTCTAGAATTTTATTTAGTTAGTGGTTCTCTGTGTGTTTTAAGTTTTCTCTTTGAGACTCTGTTCTTCTTATTTTATTTTCTTGCTTCTTTCTATGTTCTGAATCTTTTCTGTACAATCTTCCTCGTATCCTGCTCCTTCTAGATGGAAGTCCCCAAGCGTCTTGCTCTGTGAGCCCCCAGCACACACCCCCTGAGCAAGACCCTGTCCCCAATTAGTCATCCTCAGAAAGCACATCAGTGAGTGCCCTCCTAAACCGACACCATCTTAAACTCCTTCTCTATGCTAAAGTCTCTTGAAGAATAAACTGCACATTGGAGTTGCCTCTTGAGAACTATGTAGCCAAGAGAATGCACACATATACACATTTCTATTTCCCTTATATATCCTTTAAAATTTGTACCCCTTTATATGTAGCAATTTTAAAAAAAATGGTTTTCTTAAACACTCCCCAAAGTAGCACCTGGTCTGAGATCAACCTTAATTCCTACTCCCCATTTCATTGCTTCCCAACATAACCACCACTCCTGATCACCTCAATATTGAGAATTTACTGGTTTATCAGAAAGATTTGAATTTCTGATCCACAATTGGAAAATATCAAACATAAGTCAGGTAAGACTCATCTCAAAACCTGAGTTTACTCTGGAGCAGCTCTTTATTAAAAGAATGAGCTGTTCTTGGTGTAGAAACTTGAAATATTTTACATAAAGAATAAAATGAAAGCAATCACAAAAATATTCCCTTCAAGGAAGGTGACATGGAACCTTCAAAGACTTCCCTCTTGTGTCTAATTGATACATCTAAAAATCCTTAGGGAAACAGACAATTAGTCTCTATTTCAATTTTAGAAATTCTACTTAACATCCCTTCTATACACCAGGTAGTTTAAAATATTTCATAGCCTTCTCATTAATTAAAATACTGTGAAGTATGTATTAACCCCTTATCATAAATGTGAAAAAATAAACCAAAGGAAATTTTATACAGCTAAGTATTTGGTGAAGGGAACTGGGATCCAGACCTAGATGTCAGACTCAAAACACACTACTCAAAGACTTTTAGCATAGTAAGTCAGCTAACACCAGAAAGTATTGAAAACTAGTTTCCATTTTATGATCAGTAAAAACCCTTTATTTGAATGTGCAACCATTAGGCTACAATTAATAGGGGGCAATCAAAAAGAAGCTCTAAGATTTTACTTAAGACTGTATTTGCTCTGGTAATTATAATTCCTCACTTCCTCTTAATGAAACTTCAGTTAGTATTTCCTGTTTAAAATCAAAATAATGTTTACCAAATACCTATTGTAAATATGGCAGAACAGAGACCAAAGCTTCCACAGTTGGGTAATTAGAATCTTGACTTATTTGACTAGGTAATTAACAAAAATTAATAGGTTTAATTATACAACCATCAGCAAATAGGTTTCTTCTGTATTTAGCAGATCATTAACTTTCACTTATTAGTAACCTGATAACCTTTAAAAGTGATCTAAATTCAAATACAAACAACTGCTTCCTCAAATGAACAACTATAAAATAACTGCCTTTCCCTGTAAATATAAATTCTAGTGATACTAAACCAAATTACAGTCATGTGGTATCACAAAATCCATCTCAAAAGCTTTTATTGGCTATAAGTACCCAGAATTCTAAAGCTTAAGACCAAACAATTTCGAAAAGTTAGAACTCAGAATTCACTGGTATTCTACCTTGATCTAGCTCAAGTTATTAACAAAAAAATCTAATCTTGTTACTAATGAGTTTTCAAAAAGTATGTTTGGTTTTAGATATGGATTCTTCACACTGGTTCCTGTGCCTCACATTAAAGAAAAAATTTCTCCCCAAATAAAGAGGAAGTTAAGAGAAACCTTGAGGAGTTAGCTTATAAATGAACAGAAATATTAAGAACAAAACATTCATTCTGAAAAACTGCACAAATTGTGATAATTCATTAAATTCCAGATCTGATTTTTAAAGAACATGTCATAAATATGATTAATATGGACTTTTTGAGATTCTATTAACCATTGAAACATTTTCCTAAATCAACAATGCCTAAGAAATATTAGATAGAAATGCAAAAGTTAACACATGGTTCCAGACTATAAATGCTTTTTAAAATAAAAGTTAATTTAATATTAAGACAAAGGCAATCAAAATAATATACATACTTTAATTACAAATTTTTTGAAAAGTGAAGCACCCTAAAAAAAACAAAATTTACTATTGATACTAATAGGAGTCTGCTGTCCTATCACTCAATGTCAAGAAATTAAAGAAACCATTGAGTAAAAACATTCAACATCAGAAGTTTTAAAATCTAACTGTATATAATAGCTCCTCAAAAAGCTACAACCTGCATTTTTTTAAAAAGTATTTTCTATATAAAATATCCTATCAGCTATACAAAAATCTGTACTGTTTTTATACTGAAGCTAATACTGAGTTGCACTTGAATTCATCTTCTTAGCAAAACAACTTCCTGAGCACACATGCATACTCCACACACATCATTTAAGGACAGTCATTTATTCTTCATCTTCTTCCTCTTCCTCCTCATCTTCATCTTCTTCCTCCTCCTCTTCCACCCATCTTCTGGTGGATTCTTTTTCTTCAAGCCTGTGGCTGGCCAGGGCCCTTTGTTCTGGCTTTACTTTTGCCCTTGGCACAGTATGCAACAATATCCTTTTCATACTTCTTTTTTAGTTTAGCTGCTTTCTGTTCATACAGTTGTTTATCTTTAGCTGACTATTCAGACCACATTTCACCCAATTTTTTTGCAGTATGCCAATGGACAGGTCCGGGTGTTCACTTTTGATCTTTGCACGATGTTGAGAACAAAACAGGAAGAAGGCAGATGGTGGCCTTTTAGGGATATTGAGATCTTTTTTCTTTCCTTCCTTATCACCTTTGGGAGGAGCATAATTTTTCATCTTCCTGTCATAGCGAGCTTTGTCATTTTGGCCATATCTTCAAACTTTGACTTTTCCTTTGCAGACATGGTCTTCCATCTCTCTGAACATTTCTTGGATAATTTGGCGAAATTGACTGAAGAGTCTGTGTGCTTCTTGTGCTTTTCTTGGCAGATCTGCGTGAAGAAGGCATAGCAGGACATTTTGCCTCGCGGCTTGTTGGGGTCTCCTTTACTCATGAGGACAGGCCAGCGTCTACCTGGTGCAAACCACTAAGCTTTGCCTCAGAATCCCACGGAGTGGACAGATCTCATCAAGAAGCTTCCTTTAGAGGGCCCCTGGAGTGAACTGGTTTATCGCTAATGCAATCCTCAGCCTCTTTATTAACTTATTTTAAGTGTAATAAATGATTAGTTTGGAAATACTTGACTCAATGGTTCTTTTTTCAGCATCGATTTCATATTATGTTCTATTTGGGAGCAAATTTTGCATGTTTTACATTCACTGTCAAAGTTTCCAAATACTCTGAAACCTCCCAACTGTTTAGGGTTGTTGTAAAAATAGCGTTTTTTAAACTTTTATTTCTGGAAGTACATTTTCTTTTTAAGGCATCCATAGTTAAAATGGGGATTCATAAATATTTATAACTTTTATTTACGAGTTCTCTTGGTTCATTCTAATTAATATTTACCTGTGGAATTAAGAGCAGAACCATCAAAGGATTGGACAAATTGTTGTGATCACTGGTCATTTAAGTATTAAGAATGTACCAAGGTTGTAACAACAATATTCTTATTAAAATCCAGATTCAGAATAGAAAATCACCAGGAATGTTTTGTTTTGCTAAAAATATCACAGTCTTGAAATAATTCTGAACATGCCTCATATCCACATGTTTAATCCTCTAGTTAGCCTTTTCTTGATACAATATCCTACCACAATTTCTGCACCTTCCTTTTCCTTTCTTCTTACGTATTTTCACTTTTATTCTGTTTTCATTTCCTACCTTCCTACTTTCTTTCCTGGGTTTATTGCTTCCCTTTCCTCTTTCTCTTTTTTATTATTTTCTTCATCTTTGGTTTTCTTCTTCTGTGCTTTTAAAATAGATTCTATATGTCGCCATTTAATTATAAGCTCCTTTCACTGTTACTTGTTATTCTATTTTATATTCCCACTCAGATTATCCTACTGTCTACAGGAAATTCACATTACATCTATCATGTTTTTGTTGACCTTGGTGTGGACATGGCCACTACTAACTATGTATGTCAATGTCACACTTGGCTGTGAGATCTTGCTCCAATAGATGGAATTGAACTGAACTTCTTGTTACTCATAGATTGCAATCTTTTTCCTTTACTGTCTCTGTCACTTTAATGTTATTGACTAAGAAAGTCTTTATATCCCTGAACATTATTAAAAGAGACCTCAGGTGAGAATATTTTGCCATCAATATGGAAATCTGTGTATCGTTTTTGGATGTATGTGGTGTTTATTGTCATTTTATTTCAATTTTATAATTATTATAACTGATTGTTTTAGGTACTACTGGGTTTCACACAAACATTTTTCTCTCAGGATTTTCTGCATTTCATTTAAGTAGCATTCTATTTTTCCTAATATCTGAGTATGATTTGGTGAGATTCTGGATTCATTTTTGTTTTTGTTGTTCTCATTCTCAACTCTAATAATGCAGAAAATTCTCTCTTTTCTTTTTTCTCAAAATTTATCCAGGAATTGACCATTGCAATTACATTTTTACCACCTTGAGCTACATCCATCACCTGTCATTTAAATTGTTGCTACAACCCCTGACCTGGTCACTTGCTTCCTCCCTTCTTGACTTCAGGTCATCCTCAGTCCAGCAGTCCATGTACCTTGTAGGATTAACACTAATGACACCAATCTGAAGTCTTCCCTGTGTCCTCCAATGTTCTCCACTGTCAGCACTTCAGTTTCATCTCTGTCCTGAATACTTATATTCATCACCACCTGTATGTCCCAGTGTCCTCTTGACTCCTGTCTCAGGCAAACTTTGCCCTTAATGCTCCCTCAGACAAGAATGCTCTTCCTCCAGATATGTGCTCAATTACTTCTTCACTGTTCCAAATCTTTGTTTTTAAAATTCAGAATGAAAAAAACCCTGTGTTTGTGTGTGCACCCATGTGTGTATGTGTGTGTGCCTGTTATCCATAGTAAAGCACAGTTACTCTAAGTTAAAGTGAACAAATAGACTACAGATATATTTGAACTAACATACATTGTTGCCAGCTCTCTTGTGTAGAGATACTTGCCTACAATTCAGGATAAATCTAGAACTAGTCTGATGTTCTGAGCTGATTTAGACCAGAATAGTGTATAATTTTCCTTCAAGTGATGGATTTCCATGAGTCTAAAGTTCTGGTCAGGCAGAAATTTTATAAACATGATTTTGAGGAGAAAAAACTCATTAACAACTACCCAGAATCTGCTGTTTTGTACTGAAATATCAAGTTATAAATACAATTAAAATATATTTTATACTTTTTTGAAAGAGGCCTTTTAGCTCCTCTAAATATAGTTACATGGTCACTGACTTTCTGGGTTCATTATTTGATTAGGAAATCTTTCCTTCTAATTATTACTCCCTTTCTTCATATATCTTTCTTCCAAAAACTACAGTAATTTTATTTCCTGGTGTACATCCTTTATTTAGATTTTCTTTTTTTATTTCATAAAAATGTAATCATTTCACCTAAAATAGCAAAATACAAAAACAATCATTTAACTAAGATTGTCTATGTTTTATTCTGTGTAGGAAACATTACTTATTAGTACAAATTCTTGAATAATAATATATATTCATTTTATAATATTTATTATAAATATATCAAAATTTCTATAGCCCTTAGCCTACTCTTTATATTTAAAGATGGTTTATAGGTTATTGATCTTAAAAATAAGAATTCAATTAACTTGTTTTTACATAAAATTTCGTTTATGTTTATGAAATATATGTGGAGCGTGATGTATACAAGTTAGTCTCAAATTTTAGAAAATAGATTGATACACAAACAGGTGGATAAATAGATAACTGGATAGGTGGATTGATAGATAATGGATAGCTAAAATGATACAAAAATATGACAAAATGTTCAATATGATGGGACTGTGTATCTGGGTAGAGTTATGTTGGAGTTCTCTAGATGGCTTTTGTTTTATATCTGCAATTGTCTTGTAAGTTTGAAATAATTTCAAAATAAATTTTAAGAACAAAATTGCAAAGAATGAGTATCCATTTCACTGATTTTATACAAAAATTATAGTTTTTGAAATCATTTTACTGTTCATGCAGGAAAATTGGTAATGTATTATCACATTATTTTTACTAAATGTAATTTTTTCATTTTTACATTTCATGTGGAAGATTTAATTTGTAAAGTTTCAGACCAATCCCTTTGCCCAATTTTCCTGTTGTTAATTAATTTTTTCTCCTTATAATTTCATGTGCTTTCATTTATTATCACACAAAATTTACATTATATTTTGTGAAATAATCTTTGTAGTTTGTCAATTTTTATATGATCCACATTAATATTCAAAGGTACATTAACTTTAAATATAAAAAAATATACCTTTGTAAAATTACTTCTTCATGTAAACTAAATATCTGCCTCCAGGTCAGTTTTACTCTGTGTTCTTTGGAATTCTATAAACATATGACTAATTTATACCAATCACAAGTTAATAAAAATTTAGATATAACCCCAAAAACTGAACATGTTTATGTCTGTATTATACTTTATGTTACCTCCTAATCTCAATCTTCTAATCTATAGCTTCATGAAATGGGAAATAAAGATAGCCCTAGGCGAAATACTAAGTGAGAAAATGCAATGAAAGGCAGAAATACTATTTTGCCGTTAAAATATATATCACATACACTTAATATAGGCAAATGAAATCATTGCTTGAGAATCAGATATGTAAATATTACCATATCAGAGGATATCTTTTCTCACAGCATCAACAGACTCTCTATTCTGCAAGTGAATTCATATCCATTGAATTTCATATTCTTTTCTTGTAAGGTAATGGAATGTTCAGAAAAATAGAATGTGGTGAATGTTCTCCATCAAAAATTTTATGTCAACAATTAATTCTTTTTTAATATTCTAGTAACCACCTTCAAAAAAAACTAAAAAGAAACAGTGAAATTTATCTTTATATATATATATATATATGTATTAAAAGAAAATGTAACAAAAAATTACATCAAAACATAATCAGTATAAAATATTTATGGCATATGTTATCATTATCACACTACATCTTTGAAATCTATTATGTATTTGATATTTATATAAGATCACAAGTTGGACTAGTCACATTGCAATTGCTCAGGAGTCAAATGTGGCCTGTAGCTGCAGCAAAATGCAACATCCTAGCTATGGGTTTAGTTCTAACTTAGAATTCATTAAATACATATACTATCATATTTTATTTAGTTTTATAAGAATATGATTATTAATTTTTGTTTTCATTAGATTGACCTATATTGACATGTATTGTGTGTATAGGGTTGTGGGGTCTATTTGTTAGATGAGCCCATGACTAAACAAAAAGGTTAAACTAAAAGATTTCTTGTCTTCTCAAAAATAATTTCTGATGTATCATAGGATATATACAGATATTGTCACCAGAACTACTCTAAATTTATGAGATGTTTCAAATTAAACTGATATCTAGTCTTCATGTTCACATAAAGCCATTATAATGCACTATTATTGAGTAAGAAGTTGTCAATTTATATGATAATGCTGTCAAAAGAAATGTAAAGTAGGTATAATGAATGCAAATCTCTGCATATCAAGCAATAAAAATTTCCTTGAAATAAAACAAATGTCTTATAATACAATACTGTTAAAACTTTCTAATTCATTTATCTAGGAAAAAATCTCCACATTTCCCTTATTTGAAACAAGAACATTTCTTTTCTACATTTTACTACTAATTACTGAAATCTCACTCAGATATTCTCCTTTAAATAATATTTTTACTTTCCTGCTATTTTCAAACTCTAGTCATATGTAATTGTCTTGTTAATTTTCATTAAAATAGAATCAAAATCATCCTGTAAGACATCAGTATAGCAACATAAATAACAGTTAACAACAGTATAGTGGGTATATGTAATAATATACCAACAGTTTGTGGGGAACTATAATTCTCTATCATAGTGTTTTCCTTATTAATTTTTCTGATTTGTTCATTATTAAATATAATAATAATTTGAATATCTTACCAGTTATAATTATTTCCTAAAATATTATTTTTTTCTTTTTCAATAGGATATGAGTTCATGAAGCTAACATTGTTCTAATTTTTACTGTTCAATTATATCAATTTTATAATCAATTATTTTATCTTCATGAATCCCACAAACTTCCTTATCTCTGTTTTTACATTTATTTATTCTATCTTCCTATATTTTTAAATTCTTGGAGTTTTTTATTGTTTGAAACTGCAATGGTTACTTCTGTTGTTGGGCTAAGCAAACTCCTGTAAAAACGCTTATTTTAAAAAAGTATTTTGAGGTTTGCTATTGATTATGAGAAAATGTTTTGCATTCAGATTTTATAGCTAATGGTGCAGAGAATAGATAACTTGTTATCTAGTAGAAAGGTCTGAGTATATTATATAACACACGATATCAGTCACACATGTTTAAAGCATCTATGAGATATGGGATTAAAATTATAGTAGAAAAAAAGGAAGGGGAATACTGCCTTCAAGCAACTAGAGTTGTGCTTTGTAGAAATGAAATTACTGCTTTCATCTTATGCTCCCTTCTCTCTCTGTCTATTCCAAGGCACCTTTCTGCTCAGAAGACTTCAAGACCTCAAGACAATGCAAACAGCTTAAAGAATTAAAAAGCTTTAATCTATAATATCTGAATGCAAAGCATCACTTTGAGAGGGGACATAATGAAGCCTATGAGGCAAGTAGGAGTTTCAAAGTTTCATAAGTTATTTTTCTGTCTGACAATTCTCTAACAGAATATTCTTCAATATTTCTTTTTGGGCTATTCAATAAATTTTCTGTTATTGAAGCATAAGTAATAGTCTTAAAGGTTAATCCTCTCTACTTCTGGATGAATTGAGAAATCATTTTCTCCTAATGTGTTTCCTGAAACAGTTGGTACTGCAGCAATCTCAATTAAAGGAAATCTGGCACTTTTGAATAAAAAATCAAATGCTTGTCACATGAAAATATGGAGCCTTCATGAATACAACTGCATAATCTCCTGAGGATATGTAAAAACACTTTCAATATTCTAGAGAAAATGATATATTTTCCCAAATCATATGACTGATGGAGTTGAAATTGGTATCATGTATGAATAACATGATCATTTCATATTATGCTGCTGTGTTCCATATGAAACAAAAACAAGAAAGAACAGCCCTGAATAGTGCAAGTTAATTATCCTCTCATGGTTAATTTGACATATGATAAATGTAATTTCATTTTATTTGGAAAATAAATGACTGTTCAACAAAGCATATAATGAATAGCTTAACTCTTTAGGAAACAAATAACGAAAGAGACTGATGTTATTCTATAAATTCCCCCTGAATCCCAGGGTAATTCAAAGCCAAAATGTGGTAAGTTAAAATACAATGAGAAGGATATAGAAGGGTATTTTTCTCATTGTATTATATAGATTATAATTTTCTAGGAAAAAATTAATTAAGAACTTACACTTTCACACCATATAAATGAAAAATTTATATTAATAAAAAGTATAAACAAAATAATAGGAAAAATCCACCTACTAGAATAATATCTGCAGTATTGGTTGATGATTATTAACACAAATTATATGTAAATAGAAACCCTAAATGAAATCTAGTCTTAAAATCAGTGTCAGAAGTGAGGATGATCTTGGAAATTTGGGATTCATTAAAGTGACCCAGGTTTAATAAGTCATATGATTTTTGATAAGAAAGTAAGTGAGGGCAGGAGTTGATAAAAATCTAATTCTTGGGTGTCCACTGGGTCACTCCTGGTATGGAGGTGCACTGCTGCTGCACCTAGTTACCAGAGTTAAAATTTACCAAAGAAATTTGAAATATGTTTGACCAACTCCTGAGGAGTTCACTCTCTGGATGCATAAAGTGAAGCCAAAAATTAAGCTAAATATGAAATTCCTTTGTCTTCTCACAGCTGAGGCAATTTCCTCAGTTAATTGTAGAGGTAATCAATTTACTGATGCTTTAAATCCATGAAATATGCTCACAGTAACAATTATGCAGATGCTTACTTAACCAAACAACTGAGTGCTGTTACCTGACCAAGAAGGCACATGAACCTACTCATCACATTATCTGTGCCATGATGCCAACCAACCCCAGGCAGCTGGCATTATACAGAACTTTAATGGACTCCTTAAAAAGGAGGTTTGGAGTCTACACCTTGACAACTCTGTTACTGGATGGATTGTCTGTTTTACTTGGTCCCTTTGGAAGTTGATCTCAGCATTTCCCTGGAAGGGGTAAATTGTTTTATCCTGCTTCATAGCACAGAAAGAGGCTGAAGGTGGGAAAGGGATCCAGGCTGTTCAGTATATCTGCCCTTAAACACTTAAAAATGAGGATTGCTTCTGAAAGGGACACCAAGGAGATATCACTTGGGACTCTCCTTTCAACCACTGCCAGTGGATAATCCTGATTTTTACACTATTATGCCAGCCACATAATTCCCCGGATGGTGGGATTTTAGGGCCAGCTGATAGAGAGGTAGGGCTAGAGAAGTGGTCCTTGAAATGTGTTCCAAACATAGGATGAACCCACAGAGCCTGATGCACACATCCTGGAAATTAATGTGCAAGTTGTACTTCTGGTTGAGCCATCAATACCTTTGTGAACATCATGGAATATATTTAAGGAGTCTTGAGAACCTTATTTATCCAGAAGGGGAGAAGTTGGACCAAAAGATATGGGAAAGGCACTAAGATCTAGGGGAATGTTGTGATGTTATATCCCAAGTCAAGAGACAGACAGGCTGGGTAGAATTAGAGGGCAAAGATAAGTTACTGAAAATGTCTCCAATGCGAATGGCTACATAACCACCCTGTCAGGACTAGTTTCTCTTCCCTGCTTCTGTTTTCTACAGATTTGGCCTGGCAGCAAACTGGAAGGAAAACACCATTTCCAGCTGATGTGGGGCCATCATGTCTATAGGGAAACTGACAAACTTCTAAATCTACCATACAACCCAGTGATCCACTTCTGTGTCATAGGACCCACTTGTCTTACCTATGAATGACTACAACACGTATGAAAAACCAAGCCTAAGACATTTTCCAATGTGAAAATGATAATGAAATTATTGCTCATTTGGTTTCCTAAAGACTGGATGCTCCGGAGATTGTACATCACAATGTTCTTCCTCATTGAAATGACAGAAATGTTGAGGAATCTTCTCATTGTCACCCTCACCATTATTGACCAGCATCTCCATGCCCCCATGTATTTCTTTCAGAAAAATTTGTTTCCAGTTGATATTTCTATCTCTGTCACTGTTCTGAAATCCATTATTAACTCTCTGACAAACTGCCATTCCATAACCTATGTAGGATGTGCTTGAAAATTTTTTCATTTTATTTATTGATGACACAGAATATGTCCTCTTTATAGTCATGTCCTATTACTGCTATGCTGCCATCTTCCATCTTTGCACTAAGGCCAATAGAAGGATGTTGTTTATGTGGGAAAATGTGGGAGGTATGGGGAGCAAGGGATATGGGAATCCCCATATTTTTTATGTAACATTTATGTAATCTAAGTATCACTAAGAAATTTTATATATCTATATATATAAAAGAATGGTGGTGGCATCATGGCTCAGTGGATGTGTCTATAACTCCATTCAGGTTGGAGGTATATTCTCTGGAAGGTTCTGTGGGCTCAATATATTGTATCAGTTCTTCTATGCTGTAATCATGGCTTACACTTTTTTGTTCTGGATATCATATTTCATAACATACATTTATTATTTGCTAGCTTTTGTTTTGCTTTGAAAAGTTTAAGTTTTGTTATCTATGTTCACATTTTTGCCACTGCTCTAAGGATACCATCTGCACAAAACAAGTTCAAAACTCTCTCCAGCTGCATACCCCATTTCACAATGGGAACCATGTCCCTATCCTCTGTATTGATTGTGTGCTTAGGTTATACCTGCCAATGTCCATCATCACTGAAACTTCTTATCTGTGTTATGCTCTATTATTTCTCACCATTAATCCTGTCATTTACAGCCTGAAAAGCAATGACTTGAAGGTGACCCACAGTAAAATATTCATTTGAAATTGACCCCAAAGATGTTAATGTCGATTATATCCATAATTTCATTACCTACTAAATATATCAAATTATTTGATATACATGGATCTACTTATAAATTATTAGATATCTCTGATTCCATGATTACTCATAATTATGCTGTAAACCTTTCATCATATTTTATGTGTCTGAAGATTTAGAAATATCTTGATATTTTACTCTCCATTGAAAAACTCAAAAGATGATGTTCTTATCAATATGCCACACATTTGAACAAGTTGCTTAATTTCCACTTATATTCAAACAATACACACCTGTCTCCTGCTTGGGATGAGTTTATGATTATTTTAAAATTATATGTTTTATTATAATTCTTGGTAGTGACTTTTTCAATTTTATTTTTGCTGTAGTTATATAATGAAGATGAATATTCCAGTGCTGTGATTCTTTCATTTTCATTGCTTTATATTGCCAAAAATATTTTGAGTTCAGAGAGCTATTACTTTTATAATAAGATTCATTCACTTTTAGTGACGTTACAAATATATTCAGAAAAGTCAGAGAATTTATGAATTTAATATACTTTTAACAGGTGATAACAATTTCCTATGATTCAATGACAATTTTAAGAGTAGTGATATTGCATGGCAGAAAGCACAACTCTCATTAGAAATTGCAACCTGAGAAAGAAGAGTATATTATGGTTATATGTCCAGAAATAGCAACATTATCAGAAGCCACATTTTCTTTCATCTTCCCATTTTGTATTAATATTTCTAAATTTTAAGCTTTACTTATATTTATTTGTCTGTTTAAATAAATCTAATAAATTTAAATATACTTACAATTACTTCTAAATTTATATCTGGTTCTTTTAATTTTAGTTGTCACTTTACTTCTAAGTTTTAATTTTCTCTACTAGCATTAATTTTATCTCTACTCTATTTACATTTACTCCTAATGCACTTCTTAATTTTAACTCATTTGCATGGAAAAATATCCTTTTTATTTATTTTTTTGCTTGCTTGCATTGTCATTCACTTCATTCTTCTTCCTTATATTCTTCCCAGTCTCTAGCTGCTCTATTTCTGTTCTATTTCTTGTTTATAGTTCTTTCCTTCCTTCCTTAATAAGATATATGTTTTTTTTCCTAGATTCCACATTAGTTCCTCTCATTTTCTCTACTGTTTGCTTCTCATTATAATGATTCTTTACTTCAGGGTTCCAGACATCATGTAGATTGAAATAAGCCATACACAAAAAGACAAATATTTTATAATCTCACTGATTTAAAATTAATAGAGTAAGCAAATTTGTATAGTTAGAATCTAGAATATAAGATACTGGGGGCAGGGTGGGGCTAGGGAATAGGGATTTATAGCTTAAAATGTAGAGTTGCTATTTGGAATGACAAAAATATCTTGGTAATTAATTGTGGTGATGGCATCTCAACATTGTGAACATAATTAACAACACTGAAACATGTACCTGAAGGGATAAAAGGGGACTACTAAATAATATATGGAAAAAAATAATAGTTTTATAAAAATTCCAAGAAACCATGCTACAGAAACAGTGAACCCTAAGTTAAAGCATGGACTATAATTAATAGTACAGCTACAAAAAAATGTATTTTCATCAATTGTAACAAATGGACTACATAAATGAAAGGTGTTAATGGCGGGAGCATGTTTGGGAAACCTGTACTGCATACATCATTGTTCTGCAAACCCAGAACTCATCTAATAAAATATATATATATATGAATGACTCTCATTGCTGTAAGTTAGAGATGACATGGGTTTGACTATAAAGGAGTAGCATAAAGGGACATTTTAGGGTGTACTGTTCTGTGTCTTGATTTGGTGGTGGTTAAAGGAAGACTCATAGAACTTTGGAAAGGTGTTGTATCACAGAAGAGTCATAACTTTGGCAGAAAAAGATCACTGGTATGGGGTATCACTGATGGTGTGATGTATGGGGAAGGGTGCACCTGGATCATTCTTCTAAGACATAGGAATATGTTCAAGTGTTCATGGGACATTGTCTCAGTGGGTGGACACCCACACAATAACCAAAAGAATATTGAATTCCCATCCTGGGGAGTCCTGCTACATTCTCTAATAGAATGGCAAGAATACCCTAAGTACAAGGGCAGTGCCTAGTGAAGGAAGACAGACTGTCTTTGACACTGTTGATTGTACTTATCAACTTCTCCTTGTGAAATTGAAACACCTCGTATTATAAATAGCCTAAAAATTACCTCCTGAAAACCTCCTTGTTGTTCAAATGTAGTCTCACTCTAAGCAAAATTGAGAATATATATGCACTACCTTCCCCCCAGCATGGGGCATGACTCCTGAGGTTAAACCTCCCTGGCATTAGGGGATTATTAACAAACACCAACTAGCAAAGCACCTGGAAAAATACCTTAACCAAAAGGGAGAAATATTAAATACAAATGAGTTTTTATGGCTAAGAGATTTCAAAGTGAATTGGGAGGTCATTTTAGAGGCTATGCTTATGCATGTTTCAGCAGTATCTCATTGAATGCCATAGTAAACTGTGCCTCAAATAGCAGGGCTCCTGACGGCTCTAGAGACATCCAGATAGAGATATCCAGATACCATAATCAGGATAGACAAGCTTAAGAATTTGGCACTTTGTCAGTGGACCTTTCTTTAGAATTTATGCTCCCCAGTGAAACAGAGTCAGAGTCTTTTGTATTTTCCCTACACATGGCTCTTATGTCCCTTTCACTTGTACCTGTAATTAGCACTATCCTTGTTAAAAATATGTCCCAGAGAATTAAATCTTTTGTTCACTCATGTGCAAATTGTTCCTTGAATATCAGCAGAGTTGCAATACCTACCCTCCAATTCATTCGACCCATCCAGGAAAACTAAAAAGGAGATGATGATGTACAACACTCATCCCAAGGAACAGAGTGTCTGCAAGTGCAAGCAAGAAGGTAACATCCATCTACCCCATGGAATCTAAGCCTCTTGTCAATTGGAATTAGAGTGGGCATCACCATCTCAAAATACTCAAGATTTGGGAGTGAATAATAGACTAAAGAAAAGTTATTATTATTCTATTATAGACATTATTCTATCAATGGAGAACTTTCTGAGGGTGGGGAGAGGGAAAAATAAGTGTAATATGGGGGCAGTTTTGGACATTGGAATTGTCCTGCATGACATTGCAATGATGGATACAGGTCATTATATATTTTGTCATAACCTACAAAATTGTGTGGGACAGAGTGTAGACTATAATATAAAATATAATCTACAGTTAGTAGCAATGCTTCAATATGTGTTCATCAATTGTAAAGAATGTACCACCCTAATGAAGGATGTTGTTAATGTGGGAAACTGTGGGAGGAAGAGGGTTTCAGACATTTAGAAATCCTCTTTATTTTTTACATAGCATTTATGTAATCCAAAGCTTCATTAAAAGTTAAATAATTAATTAACAAAAACAAAAAAAAAAGCAAATTTTACTTTTTTAGGACTTATCCAAAAACAGAACATCAATAACATTGTAGGTGTTCCAGATATCTTTCATAACCATTTTTACATCTTCTAGGCCCAGCCTTCCGCATTGGCTGATATTGCAATACCAGATCATCAGATGAGTGCCTAACAGCACCACTCAGCTGCATCTCCTAGTTCTTCCTTTCTGTTCTAGGGTTAGGGCTCTGCATGATGGGCTGCCTGCAGGGAGGAATTCATATCAGCCTCCAAGAGAGTCAGCATTCCTTAGACAATTAATGGTAAATGAGAACAACTGAAAAAATCTCTGATCTCCATATCTTTAACAGATTTTTCTAAGTTTAATCCAATATTTGAAATACATATATATATATATATATATATATATAAGTTTGAAAATTATATGTAGCTTAATAAGTACTTTATTAAAATTAAGTTGATATTTTGACTTGATCTTAATATTGATTCTAAACATAAAGATTTTGAAATATATAATTATAATTCTGATGAATTGCCACAATTTATACTTTAATGACAGATTTGCAAATCAGTAAGGGGAAGAATTACTTTTTTAAAAGTACAGAATTATTTAATTAATGTTTTTAAACACACAAAAATTAATATTCATTAAATCAAAACAAAAACAAACTTCCACATTTTAAATTATTTAACAATGTTTGTGGTAACGTATGTAACATAAAACTTGCCATTTTAATCATTTTAAGTTTACAATTCAGTGGCATTAATTACCTTGAAAATTTGTTGTCCTCATCACTGCTCATGAACAAAATTTTTAATAACCCAAAACAGAAACTGTACAAATTAAACAAGAGATCCCCATTGAATCTTTCCCCTAGCTTCTGGTAACATTAACTTACTTTCTATCTCCATGAATTTCTTATTCTAGATATTTCATAGAAGTAAAATCATACAATATTTACCCTTTTTATCTGGATTATTTCAGTCAATATAATGATTTCAATATATATTGCCCAACCGTAAAAATGAAATTCTGTTACATTCTATAACATGGATGATCTTTGAAAAATCCTGAAAATTTGAAGTAAAAAATAATTAATTTATAATGAGAAGTTATGGACTTTATTTAAGTATAATACTGATCAGAAATAACTGCAAAAATAATACATAAGACTTAATATGAAAAGATTATCATTTTATTATATAAAATCAAAGCATCTATTTATCTAATAAGTTAAAAAGGCAATTATGATTATTTTTATGATGTATGTAACTCAAATATTTGATTGCTGATTCATTTCTACAGTAAAAATTGTAATGTCTTTGCAGCATTTCCCTACTTTTATGGAATGAAACATGTCCCATACAAAGTTATGTCCATGTCCTAACCCTTGGTCCTATGAATGAGAATTCATTTGCAAATAGCTCCTTCCAAAATCCAATTGCTAAAATGAGTCCAAACTAAAATCAGTTTGGACTTCAATCCAATATGACTGGAAACTTTTAAAGCGGAGGAAATTTAAATACAGGATGAGCAGATGGTGAGAAATATGGACATGTTTCATAGACAGAGATTGAGTCATGGAATACTGGTAAGTCACCAACATAAATCTACAGTCTTCAGAGAGTGGATGATCCTGCTGACACCTTCATTTGGGAATTCTAGCTTCCAAAATTTTAGGAATTAAATTCCTGTTGATTAAGCCAACAAGTCAGTGATACTTTGTTATAGAAGCCTTGGAGAGCTTCCTTCTTATCCCTTAGACTACGGCTAGAAAAATATTGCAATTTTCTGAATCCCATTTCTCATACCTGCTTTAAAAACAAACTCACATCACTTTAGATCATGTATTACAAGTTTTGAAAGATCTGCTGAATTTTTTTCTATAAAATTTTTAAATTTCAGTGAATATAGTATTTGTATATGGAGAATCCATTTCTATATTGTTTAAAGATCTGCATATTTACAGAATACCTAATAATTGATTTATCCTCTCCTTTCATTTTATTTACTTATTTATTTTTGCATTTTTTTTGTTATTTGGACACAATACGGAAAACTAATTGCACCAAATCTTTTAGAGGCTAACTTGTTGTCTGAGGTGGATGCTGATGTGTATGATGGCTTCACTATGTGAGGGCATTGTCAGTGAGGTATAATTATGCACCATGGATGTGAAATAGCTGGGAAATATTTGGAATCTACAGACGCTAGTGTTATTTTGTGTGTGCTTTCAATGAACCTGGTAGGCCATGTTTATTCTTTACCTGGCTTCCTTGCTTCATGGTAAGAGAGTATATATATATCATGAATCCCATGAGGCAAACAGGGGTTTCAAAGTTTCAAGAAAGACATTTCTATCATGTGAGTCTCTGTCAGAGAGTATTCTTCAGCATTGTTTCTTAGACTATTCAGTAAAATTTTTCTGATAGGTGAGTGATAAGGAATAATGTTATAGTTTGACCCACTCTTTTCCTGGATTATTATATTATCAATTTCTCCATATGTGATTACCTGAAAAAAAGGGTTATAGATGTAACACAGCAAAAGGAAATGTGCTACTACTCCATAAAATATTAAATGTTTATCATGTGAAAGCAATGACTTTTATGAAAAAACAATAAAATCTAATGAATATACACCAAAGACATTTAGAATATTTTATGAAAGAATGGTGACTTTTCCTAATTTACATTTTATATAGTAGAAATTAATATCAAATATTGACATTATCATTGGGTCCTTTAGGGCTGAATTTCATGTAAAAATGGAAAAAGAAGGAGAATTTTTATAACAGCATCAGGTGATTCTTCTCCCTTACAACATTTGAAATATGAATTAGATAATCACGTTGTAATGGAAAAAGAAATTATTTTACTCAGTAACTTATATTAGATAAACAGCTATTTAGGGAACAGAGAAAGATAACCACTTCAATATATAGAAGTCTTCTAAATTTCAGAGTAATTTAAAATAAAATGTGATGAATTAAGTTAAAGTACAAGGAGTATAAATCATTGAGTATTGTTTTCATCATTTTGTCACAAAATATCTTTCTAGAAAAATATTAAGTAACAGCAAAGACCAGATTATAAAGTTCACATGATAGAAATAATCAATATCTATTAATTTAAAATATAAACATAATGAAAGAAAAATGATCTATAAGGAACATATTTGTAAAAACCTGATTATTGTTATTATCAAAATTATTAAGTAAATAGATGGCTAAAATGGGTATGATATAACTCATGGAACTCATTGTTGGTTGAAAGTCAGGGGGCAATTTCACACAAAATGAGATGAGGCTGAAATACACTCAGCCACATTGTATAACAAAATTGTCTCCCAAATGGTTAGAATTTTAAAGACAATTAATAAAACCAGTGATGCTTTCTTAAGTTCAAATAAATTTAGAGATCAGATTTTAAGTGCACAGTTAGAAAAAGTTTGACAAAATATATGCCAACACATCATACACTTAGATATAACTATAAACATTTTTACACAGATTGCTCATGCCTCCACCCATCCATTACTCACTGAACTCCACAGCACTCACCCTTCTGGTTTCTTCAACTATATATTAGTTTTGTTTCATTAAAACATCATATAAAAACAACCACACACTTTTGGATCTGGCTTCTTTCTCACAAACTTAATGATTTTGCGGTCCATCAATGTTGCATGTAGGAAGAGTTTATTCAAATTTATTATTTTGGATTCTTTTGGTGCCTTGACTGAAAATCAATTGAACATATAAATATAGATCTGTTTTTCAATTCCACTTTTTTCCATTGAGATATAAATATATATATATATATATATTAGGAGAATACCACAACATCTTGGTGATCATCGATTTATATTGTCATTAAATCAATTATTGCAAGTCTTCTAAAATTCTATTCATTATTAATATTTCTTTCAGATATATAGTTACTTTATATATATATATATATATATACATCATATATATATATGTTTATATATATATATATAAACATCAGCTTGTCAATTTGACTAAGGAGTCTGCTGATATAGTTTGGTCTTATATTGATTCTAAGAAACAATATGGGAGATCAAAGATGGTGGAAAAGGGAATAGCAGACTGCAATTCTCTGCCAAAATCTTTGGGAAGGTAGGCAGGTTTACTTTGCAGAAGGGAAGTAGTGGGACCACAGGGGAAATTGGAGAGGGTAGCTAGAAAGGGGAAATCCAGTTGACTGAAGTGAAAGGGAGAACATAGGAGATTGGGCACTCAAATTGGCTCAGAGGCAATGGAATTCAAGGAAGTGACCTGGCTGGAAGACCAGTGCTCAACTGGCTCCTAGGGTGAGTTTAACCCCTTTACCCCAGGGCAACAATGGAAGCTTCACAGTAAACAGGAAACTTTTGAGGTGGGGGAGCTGTGGGGCAAACAATTGTGGGGGTCTGGCACACAGCCAGCTTAGGGGGAGCAAGGTGCAAGGGGGAGGGAACATAAAGCAAGTGAAACAAGAAAAAATACACCAGCCAGCTCTGAAACTGCTTGGGAGAGAGGGGAAGTGGGAACTGAGTAAGCAGGCTGCCACGCCCACCTACCCTGGAAGAGAGAAGAAATGTGTCAGTGAGTGGCAGGCTGACATGTAAATAATAGCTTGGGAGAGTGGGAAGCTGGGAGTATCAAAAGTCAAAGCATTAGAAGCCTGACTGGAGGTGGGGAACATGGGAATCCCTGTAATTTCTGAGTAATAATTAGGTAATCTAAGCACCTTTAAATATATATATATATAAAACAACATTTATGTAAGAAAATGCACATATATGCATATGTATTTATATATCATTTTACAAATATTGGTATGCACTGTGAAAAATCTTGATTTTTATGAACAATAAAAAATTAAAAAAATTAAAAATTAAAAAAAATAAAAGAAATTGATAAATTTTCAACAACAAAAAAAGAAAGGGGGGGCGGGAGCAAACAGAGGAAGAGGACAAACTTTCAGAAGTTTTCAGAAGCCTAACCTAACTGGTGGAGCTGGTGTATATCAGTGGTTAAACTCTTGTTTCACATATATAAGGTCTTGGATTCAATACCTGATACCTCCAAAAAAAAAAAACAGCCTAGCTGCCCTGAGGCAGGCACTCCTGGGATTACAGGGAGCAGGAGGTGATGGACAAGCAGTTTCAGGACAGGGAATATAGACTGATTTTTTTTAGGTTATGTGATATGTTATTTATTTATTTATTTATTCATTCATTCATTCATTCATTCATTCATTCATTCATTTTTTTCCTTATTCCTTTCTCTATACCTGGGTACCTTACATGGAGAAGGTAGGTTTTCGAGAATGGTGAGCACTGGCAGTCTGAGACTGTTGCAAGTACCTAAGAAGGAAGACAGTTTTCCTGATTTATTTTTTAGAAATTGTTTTTTCTTCTCCTTTTCCCTCTCTTTTCTCTGTAATTTCTTTTCTTTCTTTCATTTTCACTCTTCCACTGCATTTATTTTGTTCCACATTCTCTTGTTAGGCCCTCAATTTTTCTTTTTAATATACTTTTTATTATTTTTTAAATATATTTTTTATTATTTTTACATCCTAGGATGGTGTTGCCCACTCTACCTCTAATTGAGAGGGAGCTTTGATCCCGTTGGGGCAGATGGATGGTACTGTCTTGCTTGCAGTTGTAGACTTTCTCAGTTCCTTGGGATGGTCGTTGTCCAACATTATCTCTTTTTTAGTTGTCCTGGGTGAGTCAAATGAACTGGAGAGTAGGTATTGCAAATCCATTGAATTTCAGGACCCAGCTGGCAAAGGGGCAGCCCAAAGATTCAAGTATCTTGGATATGCACCTACCAACTCCAGAACCAAATATAAGTTCAAATAAAAATTACAGAAGTTGAACTTGTAGAGAAGTCACATCTGAGTCCAACTCTATCACACTTGGGAGCACAATCTCCAAAATAGAGCCACTGGCCAGCCACCAAACTCTGAAGCTATCTGCCATGACCGTAGGTCCTGGGTGTCTCCAGAGCCCTCAGGATCCCCTCTATTTGGGGTAGTATCTACCTTGGCCATCTATTAGATCCTGATAAGACATGCATAAGCATTACCTCTCTGATGACCTTGTGACTCACTTTGAAGTCTCTTAGCCATATACACTAATTTGTCTTTACCTTTTCCACCATTTATTCAAAGTCTTTTTCCAGTTGTATCACCAGCTGGTGTTTGATAGTAATCCCTTGGTGCCATGGAGTCTCATCCCTGGGAGTTAGGTCCCAAGCTGGAGAGAAGGGAATGCATTCATATGCTGAGTTTGGCTTAGAGAGAGACCACATTTGAGCAAGAAGTCATTGCCCTTACACTTGGGGTATTGATTCTGTTCCTCTAGAGAATGTGATACAGCTCCCCAAGATGGGAATTCAATAATATTTCAGTTTTGTGAATCTCTACACTCTGTGGTAATTCTCCATGAATATTGGAACATATTTATATACCTTATATGTATGCCTAGGTGAACTTCCTCCCATATATCCCCCATAACTGACAACCCACCTCATTGATCCTCCCCTGCCATAGTTGTAACCCTTCTGTGATCCAAAACCTCTTCAAAAATGAAGCCAAGAATACTGCCACATTCAATTGAGAGGAAAATGAAATAATTATGATAGGTTTAAACATAAGAAATAAAATACAAAATAATTTAGAGAAACTAAAACTAGAATAAAGTAAAACAGATTGGGGTATTTAAAAATGAAAACATTTAAAAAATAAAATAAAATAAATTATATTTGATGTTTTTCCTTTCATCACTGTAATAACAGTTTTCCTGTATGTACAGTGATATTTTCTTCCATTTATTCCCCATTGTCTTACTTTTTTCATTTTATTTCTTCTCTTCTCACTTTCCTGGTGTTTTATTTTATTCTGTCTTTTCTCCTCTTGGTTTCTCTGTTTTTTTCTCTATATTTTTTATTCTTAATCCTTTTGATTTTTAATGATTTTTCACTCATTATTTATTTTCTCTCTTCATCCAGGTTCTTTTAAGATTCATTTTTCCATCTTGTATATATTGCTTTCTATTCTTTTTCTCTTCCCTTTTCTTTCCTTTTCTACAGACTTAATAGTAGTTTGAGAAGCGCAAACAACTCCAAGTTTATTGAATAAGTGGACCCAATTGTTAAAGATGATCCTTAACAAAAAAACAAAACAAGATAAAAGTCTGGTATAGAAAGAGAAGCTAACCATCTGAATAAGCCCATCAAGATAAACAAATGTCCAGACACCAGTAAAAAAATAAAAGAAATACTAAGAAATAGGAGGACATGGCCCAGTCTAATGAAAATACTAAAAAACAGGAAAATGTACAGAATTTGGAACAACTAATCAAGGATGTCTGAACAAACATCGTGAATCAACTTAATGAAGTGAAGCAAGAGATAAAGGATATTAAGAAGACACTAGGGGAACAACAGAAAAAAAATTGTAAACATACATAGAAATACAACGGATTTGATGGTGATGAATGAAACAATGCAAGAAATTAAAAATATACTGGAAACACATAACAGCATATTTGAATGGGCAGCAAAAAGAATTAGTGATGTTGAAGACAGAACATCTCAAATCTTACAGATAATAGAACAGATAGATTAAAAAAACGGAAACAATTATGCAGAAAATCAGGGAAATGAAAGACAGCACCAAACACACAAACAGATGCATTATAGACATCCCAAAGGGAGAAGAGAAGGGAAAGAGGGCAGAAAGAGTGTTGGAGGAAATAATGGCTGGAAATTTCCCAACTTTTTTGATGGACACGGAAGTACATATCCAGGAATTGCAGTACACTCCAAACAGTATAAAGCATAACAGGCCTACCCAAAAATATATACTTATCAAAATGCCAAATACTTGTGATAAAAAGAATACTGAAAACTGCAAGGAAAAGAGATAAATCACATACAAGGGATGCCCTTTAACCTTGAGGGCTAATTTCTTATTGGAAATCATGGAGGCAAGAAGGCAGAGGTATGACATAAAGTGTTAAAAGAAGAAAACTGCAAGCCAAGAAATCTGTATCAAGCTAATCTACCATTCAGAAATGAAGGAGAGTTTAAAAATTCACAGATAAACAGAAATTAAGAGAGTTTGTCAACAATAAACTTGCTCTACAAGAATTTTTTAAAGTTGTTCTGCAGGATGAAAGGAAAAACAGGAGAGCGTGGGTTGGAGAAGTATGTAGAAAGGAAGATTACTAGGAAGAATAACTAAAAAGATAAATAAAACAAAATATGACTTGTATAAACCTAAAGTAAAGAAGTCTAACATTAAATGTTAATGGATTAAACTCTCCAATCAAAAGACACAGTTTGGCAAAAGGGATAAGGAAATATGACACACTTATATTCTGTCTACAAGAAACTCACCTTAAACTAAAGGACACAAGGAGTTTGTAATTGAATGTTTGGAAAAGGTTTTACATGCAAACATTAAACATGAAAAGAGTGAGAGTAGATTTACTGATATCAGAAAACATAGGTTTTAAATGCAAAACTATTTTAAGAGACAAAGAAGGACACTATTTATTAATAAAAGGAATAATCTATCAAGAAGAAAGAACAATCATTAACATTTATGGACCTAACCAGGGTACCAAAAGATACATATGACAAATATTGGAAAAAATAAGGGGAGAAATAAATGCCTCTAAAATTATACTGGGGGACATAAATAAACCATTATCATCATTACCTAGAATATATTCACCTTGATTAATACATTAAAGGATCTAGACCTATTAGACATATACAGAACATTACACCCAAATACAGCAGACTATACATTCTTCTTGAGAACACATGGATCATTCTCCAGGATAGAATACATGCTAGGACACAGAACAAGTATTAAAAAATTCAGAAGTATTGAAATTATATGAAACAATTTCTCAGACCACAAATGAATGAAACTGGAAATTAATAAAGGGCAGAGAAACATCATAATGGGCATCAAGATGTGGAATTAAAACCACAAATGCTTAGCTAATCAGTGGGTGAAAGAGGAAACTGCAAAGGAAATCAGTAACTGCCTTGATATGAATGAAAATAAGAATACAACATATCACAACCTATGGGATTTAGGAAAAGTGTGTTGAGAAGGAAATTTATAGAGATAAATAATTATATCAAAAAGAAGAAAGAGGTAAGCTATAAGTCCAAACTGCACACCTGGAGGAACTAAAAAAGAACAACAAACTAATCCCAGATCATCAGGGAGAAGAAAATAACAAAGATTAGAGCAGAATTAAAGGAAATTGAGAATAAAAAAAAAACTAACAATAAAAATGCTGTTTCTTTGAGAAGAATGATAAAATTGACAAACTCTTCAGCAGACTAACAAGGAAAAAAGAAAGAAGATGCAAATATATAATACTGAAAAACTGAGAAAGGGGATATCACCACTGATCCCACTGAAATAAAAGAGTATCATGAGAAGATATTTTGAAAAAATTGTATGCCAACAAAATGGATAACTAAGATGAAATAGACAAACTTCATGAAACTCACAAGCAGCCTATATTGACAAAAGAAAAAACCGATGAACTGAACAGACCAATCACAAGTATGGAGATTTAATTAGTCATCAAAAACCTCCCAACTAGGTAAAGCCCAAGACCAGGTTTTTGCACAGATGAATTCTACTAATCAATACAGAAAGAACTAACCCCAATCGTGCTCAAGCTCTTCCAGAAAATAGAAATGGAAGGAACATTACCTAACTGATTCTATGATGCCAACATCACCCTAATAGCAAAGCAAAATAAAGACACCAAAATAAAAGAAATCTACAGACCTAGCTCTCTAATAAGTGTGGATGCTAAAATTCTCAACAAAATTAGCAAAAATACTTGCTAATTGTATTCAATAACACATCAAATGAATTATACCCCATGTTCATGTGGGTTTCGTCCCTGGTATGCAAGAATGTTTCAACATCAGAAAATCAATCACTGTAATACACCACAGTAACAAATCAACAGAAAACAATCACATGATCATCTCTATTCAGGCAGAAAAAGCATTTGGCAAAATACGCTTACCTTTCTTGATAAAATCACCTAAAAACACAGGATTAGAAGTAAAATTCCTCAACAATATAAAGGATATATATGAAAAACCCACAGGTAACTTCATACTCAATGGTAAAAGTCTAAAGGCTTTCCCTCTAAGATCTGGAACAAGACAAGCATGCCCACTGTCATCACTCTTACTGAGAATTGCATTGGAATAACTTGCTAGAGCACTTTGACAAGAAAGAGAAAAGAAAAACATCCAAATTGGAAAGGAAAAAGGAAAATTCTGTGTTTGCAGATGACAGGATCCTATATGTAGAAAGCCCTGAAGAATCTGTGACAAAACTTATAGAGCTGACAAATGAGTTCAGTAAAGTGGCAGGATATAAGATCAACAAGCAAAAATCCAAATAATTTCTGTACAGCAATAATGAGCAATCTGATGAGGAAATCAAGAAAAAAATTCCATTTCCAATAACAGCTAAAAGAATCAAATGTCTAAAAATAAACTTTACTAAAGATGTAATGGATTTGTCATGGAAAATTACACAGCTCTGTTAAAGAAAATCAAAGACCATCTAAATAAATGGAAGAATATTCCATGTTCATGGATCAGAAGACTAAATATTATGAAGACGTCTGTCTGACCAAAATTGATTTACAGATTTAATACAATCTCAATAAAAATTACTATAGCATTTTTTAATGAATTGATGAAGATAGCTATGAAATTCATTTGGAAGTGCAAGGTACTCAAGATAGTGAAAAAAATTGATAAAGAAAAATGAAATAGAGGGAATCATGCTACCTTACTTTAAAAACATATTACAAAGCTACAGAGGTTGAAACTGCATGGTATTGGCACAAGGATAGACATACTGGCAAATGGAACCAAATTGAGAGTCACAAAATAGGTCCTCACATATATAGTTAACTGATATTTGATAAGGCCACCAAATCAAACCAACTGTACAGAATGGCCTCTTCCACAAATAGAGCCTGGAGAACTAGATATCCATATCCAAAGAATGAGAGAGGATCAGCACTTAATGCCATATAAAAAAATTAACTCAAGATGGAGCTAAGATATGAATATGAGAGCCAAGAACGTAAAGCTCCTTGAGGATAATATAGAAAAGCATCTATGATATCTTGTAGTAGGAAATAGTTTCATAAATTTTACACTAAAAACACAAGCAATTAAAGAAAAAGTAGACAAATGGGATCTCCTCAAAATTAAAGAATTTTGTGTTCCAAAGGAGTTTGTCAAGATTCTGAAAAGACAGCATACTCAATGGGAGATAATATTTGGTTAGGATTTATCCAATAAGGGCCTAATATCCATCATATATAAAGAAATTCTACATGTCAAAAATACAAAGACACACAGCCCTTTTAAAAAAATGGACAAGAGATTTCAATAGAAACTTTTCCAAAGAAGAAATACAAATGGCTAAAAAACACATGAAAAGATTCTCAATATCACTAGCTATTAGGGAAATGCAACTCAAAACTACAATGAGATATCATTAAACTGGCAACTATTTAAAAAACAAAACAAAACAGAGGATCACAAGTGTTGGAGAGGATGTATTGGAAAGGGAACCTTTATCCATTGCTGGTGGGAATGCAGAATGGTGCAGCCACTGGGTAGGACAGTTTGATGGTACCTTAGGGAGCTAACTATAGAACTGCCATATGATCCAGCAATCCCCCTTCTGAGTATATACCCAGAAGAATTAAAGCAAGTACACAAACAGATATATGAACAGAAATGTTCATAGCATCATTATTCACTATTGCCAAAATTTGGAAGCAACCCAAATGCCCATCAACCAATAAATGGAAAAGCAATTTTGATATATGCATAGAAAGGAATATTACTCATCTGTAAAAGGAATGAAGTATCAACACATAGAACAACATGGATGAATCTTGATGACATTATGTTGAGTGAAATAACTGAAGGACTAATATTACTTGACCTCACTAATATGACTTAAGAAAATTAAGCAGACTCAAAGAGTTAGTCTGGAAGATAAGCTATCAGGAGACAGAAAGAGAGTAGAAGGTAGTAAGCCAGTGCTCAATATGGGTGAAATCTATGATAAAGTTGAAGGGGTGGTTAGGAATTTGATAAGGTTGATGGTACAGGGATGTGAGGGAGGTCGATGATGCTGGAATGTAAAGGGGATTAGGGTAGGGGGTTGAGTTGGGCTATGCATGGCACTGGGGAGAGGGCTGGAGATAAAAACAGGTGAACTCTGGGGATTTGTAAGTCTGTGGATAAAAATATAATGGTAAGAATATTCTATTGGCAAATAATGCAGAGGAAGGTTACTGGTGAAGGGTATCAGGGTCGGGGGATATGTAGAATAGGACACACCAAGGACATACTTCTATGGAATACGAAAATGTTCATCTTGTCATAGTGTGTTATCTCAGTGGACAGAGACCCACACAATAAAGAAGAAAATATTAAACTTCCATAATGGGTAGTTCTGCTCTGTTCTCAATTAGAGGGGCCAGAAACTGTCAAAAACATAGGCAGTGCCTAACAAATGATCAGACCAATATGTCAAACCCTCCATATTAATGCATGTACCTATGAACCTTATTCTTCAAAAATTGAAACTTCGTGTTTAACATAGGTTCCTAGGTGAAGGGCAGGGAAGAATAGAATAGTTGGAACATAAGGCATTTTTTTATGACATTGGAATTGTTCTGTCTGATTTGGTATTGACAAATACATGCCATTATAACATTTGCCAAAACCTATGAAAGTGCATCATGCAAAATGTAATCCATAATATAAATCATCAACCATGGTTAGTAACAATACTGCAATATTTGTTCATCAGTTGTGACAAATGTACCATATTTAAGTAAGATGTTTTCAATGGGGAAAATGTGAGAACAGGAGGGGGTTTGGTATAGGGGAACACCCTATATTCTCTGGGTGACTTTTCTGTAACCTTAAGCTTCTTTGAAAATAAAACAAAAAATTAAGACACTGGGTGAATATTCAGATGAAATTGTCACTGTATATAAAAGATAGTATATCTTATGTTGATGAAATGCACACATTTTAAAAATATTTATTATTTTTTATATTTTTATACATTTTTAATTATTTTTTATTTTTGTATTTTATTTGTTTGTTATTATTAGTTTTTATTACTTTTAATTATTTAAATTTTTGGCTTTGCTTTTGAGGATGTTTTGGATTGCAGAACGGTTGCAACCATAAGAGGGGTCACAAGTGTGGGGTGTTGGTGATCAGATGATGTGTAGGGAGGGGTGCACTTGGGGTATGCCTTTAGAGAATATAAATATGTTCCAGTGGTCATGGGGTGTTGTCTTGGTGGGTGGAGAAGCACAAAATAACAAAAAGAATATTGAATTCCCCTTCTGAGATGTTCTTCTCCATTCTCTAATAAAGCAGCCAGAAACCATAGAGTACATGGGCTTGCCTAGCAAAGATGATAGGCCAATACACCATGCTTCTGACATCAGTGGTTGTACTTAGGAACAATTTAGGAACTTTGTTCTTGCATATTGAAACTTAGCTTAGTATTAAATACTGCTTAAGAGTTACCACCTGAAAGCCTCCTAGTTGCTCAAAGGTGAGCCCTCTCTAAACCAAACTCAGCATATAAGCACATGACATTCCTACCAGCATAGGACATGACTCCCAGGGATGAAAATCCCTGGCACTGAGGGATTATTACCAAGTGCCAAGTAGCAATGCATTTGGAAAAATACCTTGACCAAAAGGGAAAATATTTAATACAAAAGAGTTTTTATGGCTAAGAAATAATTGAGTCGGGAGGTCAATCCAGAGATTACACTTATGCACATCTCAGGAATATGTCATTGAATGCCACATAAATAGAGCCTCAATCAGGGACACCTCAATCTAGAGACATCAACAGGGCAGATAATCTCAGGAACTAAGCACCTTGTCAGTGGGCATTACCTTGGAATATATTTTTCCCAATGTAACAGAGTTATACTGATTTATAATTTCCCTGTACATGGCTCTTCTGCTCCTTTTATTTGAACCCATAATGTTAGAATTATTATATATATGTACATGAGACTTAAATCTTTGGTCTGTTTATATGCTGGTTGAGCTCTGAATCTCAGCAGATTTGCAACACCTATTCCCCTTTTCCTCCGACTAGCCTAAAACAACTAGCAGAAGGATGATAATGGACAACATCCATCACACACACACAAAAAAACAGAGTATATTTACAACAGCAAGCAAGGCAGGTCCATCCATCTGCTCCATGGGATATAAGGCCCCTCTCAATCAGAAAGAGAGAGGGCATCACCATCCTAAAATCCTCAATATTGAAGTATGAACAAACATAAGGAGGGGAAGCCACTATGGATTAAAGTATACTTATTAATTCTAGCAATGGAAGAATTTGTAATATTGATATAAAGGCAATGGTCACGAGTGTATCTGAGGGGAGGGAGAGAGAAAAATAGGTGTAACATGGAGCTTTTTTTTTTTGACATTAGAATTATTCTGAATTACATTGCATTGATGGATATAAATCATTATACATTTTGTCAAAACCTAAAAAAAATGAATTTGAAAGTGTAAACTATAATGTAAACTATTGACCATGGTAGCCATGCTTGAAAACGTATTCATTAATTTTTTAAAATATACCACACTAATCAAAGAAGTTAATGGGGAAACATGTGTGTTGGGGGGTGTTATATAGTAATCCTCCTATAGTTTCAATGTATCATTTATGTAATAAAAAAATTCTTTAAAAAGAAAAAGCTAAAAAAATAAACAATGTGATTAGTGTGCAAATGTAAAAAGCAAGTTTTTAGCATATCTGTAACTATATTGGAAAATTTGGCACAATATGTTAAGCAATTTTAAGCAGGTAAAACATAGTATGGTAAGATCCCAGTCATTTCAAAATAGGTTATTTGCACTTAAAAATATGTCATAATTCTATAGGGAAATGATATGTAAAGAAAATAGGGAAAAATATTTAAATAATTCTCACTGGAAATGAAAATTGCTTTAGGAGACCAAAAGAGGATATTTTTCTTTCTACATTTTCTATTAGGTTGGGTAATTTTTTGATAGTTGAAGGAATCAGATTCTTCTGATTAAAAACAAAACACAAATTTTTAAAAAGTTTTAGAACCATCACATATCTGATAAGACTTTTCCAGATATAACTTCTTGAATTTAAATTGCTACATTTCCTAATAAATGTAAAATTTCACAACAGACAATTGAGGGAAGAGTCTCAATAACAAATGTTCCACAATAATTCAAAGTGTTAATGGTGGGATGGTGTATGGGAATTCTGCACATTATGCAGAATTGTTTCATAGGCTCATAACTTCTCCAATAAAAAAGAAAAAAAAAGAAAAAAAACCTAAAAACACAGTGAGATACCACTTCAAAGCCCACTAGAATGGCTATAATAAAAACAGATGAATTATTATTGATGAGATAGTCCTTATAGTTGGAAACTTAATGGGTAGACAAATCATGTACGACACTATTATTAGGACTTCAAACCCTCAGTTGGATGAAATCATTTTCAAAGAAATGAATTCCCCTTTGGTACCCTTGACCAATACCCTTAATTAATTCTAATTTAATTCTACAATTTGTAACCTCAAACAAATTCAAGACCCATAAAATTATCCTTCCAACCTCTGCATTCCAGTGGAGAGAAGTCTGTACCTTGGCAAGTTGCAACATACATCAAGAGGCAGGCAGAGCAATAGAAGTAATATTCATCCTGTTGGACAAATGATCTATCTCTACAAGGTGTTATTCCTTTTTGGGAAAGAGACTTATATCAGCCTCATTTTCTTTAAGTTCCACAGCAATTTAATGAATGTATCTCTGAAATTAGATAGATTTTGTTTTTCTTAGGTAATCGTATTTCCCCAAAATAATAGGTATCCCACTTTAAGTTTCTCTTTGCTACTACCCTGTTCGGACTAGGTGTCTTGAAATGTTTAACTAGATACATTTATTTCACCTGCCTAATTCCATTTTCTTTAAGAAAATTTTTTTTTTTTAATTTTGTGTTTTAGGCCTATGGCAGTCACAAGCCATATTGAAGGATATTTTTTCAACTCAAGATGTTTCTGAACAATTAAATTAGAATACATGAAAATTGTGATGCATCTAGCATTCTATTGAGTATTCAAAGTCTTTTAATATAGTATCTGATTAAATTGAAGTTTCTTTTAAAATATCAGTGATCCAGTTATGATCTTGAATATGTAGAAGCTGTTTTTCTCATAGGCACTATCATTCTTTCAGAAAAAGCTTTCGGAATGAATCTATTTTAGCCACCTCCCCAGCTAAACCCAATTACTTCTCCTGTAAAAGACTAAAGTAGAAACAGAAATAATAGCTCAAATTCTTAATATTGCTTTTCCAAATGTATCAATAAAACAGTTCATGGGTAAATAAAGGCAACCCAAAATATCATTAACAATAACTAACTTCTCTATTCTAATAAATATTCCTACTACAGTTCACCTATTAGAGCAAAGACAAAAGAATCCTTCATTTATGTACTGGTGATGTAGTCTTATTTTTTTTCATTTTATGCATAAATTGCAGATTAGGATAAATTATTCTATCCTATTAATAATGGTTTAATAAAATTTTCTTTCCAGGAATAAAGAATATTTAATTTGCTCCATGTGACTTCTTCTTTGGTATGGAGGGGGCTACTTTGATGTCCTTGAACATGTTCCTCAGAAAAACATAACAATTGGTAGAATGAACAGAAAGAGGAAGATTCTAAGGATGTAATGAATGAGGCAATTATCACTATTCTTACATTTCCATAGACAAGAATCAGCATGCCTGAGAAATTGCCCAATATCACCATCATAAGAGAATTCTTGCTCATGGGATTACCTGATGACTGGTTGGAACAGAGACTATGCCATCCTCTTCTTCTTCATTTCCCTGGCAGCACTGATGGGGAATCTCTTCATCATCACCCTCACTACCATTGATGAGCATTTCCAAGTTCCCATGTATTTTTTCTTGAAGAATGTGTCCTTAATTGATATCTGCTATGTCTCTGTCACTGTTCCCAAACCCATCATGAACTTGCTGACCAATAGACATTCCAACTCCTACAAAGGATGTGCTTCACAGGTTTTCCTTTTCCTTTTTTTTTGCTAGCACAGATCTTGCCCTTCTTATAGTGACGTCCTATGATCACTATGCTGACATCTGCCATCCTTTGCACTATGGGGACATTAAAAATAGATATTCTTGTGTGCAAATGGTGACAGTATCATGGTTCAGTGGATGTGTCGATGGCTCCATTCATGTAGCAGGTACATTCTCTGTCAGGCTATGTGGGTCCAACATAGTGTATCAGTTCTTCTGTGATATTCCATCATTGCTTATACTTACCTGTTATGAAGAAAATAATTTAGAATATGCATTTATTATTGCTGGCTGTTGTTTTGGCTTTGTATGTTTCATTTTTATGATTGTTTCCTATGTTCACATTTTCTCCATTATTCTAAGAATTTCATTTGTTCAAAGCAGGTTTAAAACTTTTTCCACATCAATGTAGTGACCTTGTTTATGTCCTCTGGATCCATTGCGTGTTTAGGTTCCACCTCAAAGTCCCCATCATATCTGAAACTTTTTATGTCTGTGTTATATTCTCTATTACCTCCAACCCTGAATCCTGTCATTTAACGCCTGAGAAACAAGGACATGAAGGTGGCTTTTGTCCAAATATTTGGTGGAAAAATGACCTCAAAGAATTAAATGTCTAAAATATGCATGACTCCATTAACTACTACTATTAACTACTATAACATTTTGAATTATTTGTAAATATTGATTTTATTGCTATTTTCTATCTATGATTACTTTGTTGCTGCTACACAGCAATTTTATTTTATAATATTAAATGCATCTGAATTTTTATGAGAGTTTTGGCAACTTCCAACCCAGTGATAATTTTCAACATCATATCAATGGACCCCAGGTTTGGGGATTATTGTTCAATTCCTATTCATCTTCACCAACAACAATCTCTTTCCTACCTGAGACAATTTATAATATTTTCAAAATTAACATATTTTATTTCAATTATTGAGATTGTTTCCCCCATTTTACCTTGCATCAATTAAAATTAAAATGAATATTCTAAATCTGAAATATTTTTTTCTTTTGCTTTTTATCTTTTTGAGTATTTTTATAAGGTATGAGAGCTGAATTTTATGAAAAATAAGCATTAGTTACTCTACTGTGGCCTTGGAAATATTATCTTCAGAATAGTCTTTTAAATAATTTATGAGCATAATATATTTTTAACAGAAGTTCCCCATCATCTAATTACAAAATGACAGTTTTATGAATCAAGTGGCCCAGTCTTTGCTCATTAACAAAGAGTATATTATGATCACATTTCCAAAAACAGAAATATTATGAAAAACCCAATTTCCTTTTATCCTCAGATTTTGTATTTCCATATTTTAGCCATTATATAAATTAAATAAATAAATATAAACAGATTGACTAATAAATTAATTCTACTTCCAACTTGTTCTAAATTTAAATCTGATTCTTTCAAATATAAATATTCTAGTTTCAATTTACTCTTCTAACCTTGATTTTATTTATTCTTAATTTATATTTACTCCTAATTTATTGGTAAATTTTTATGCATTTTCATGGAAATCAATTTATTTTTTATTTATATTAGTGTTGTGACTTGCTTCAGCTCCCTACAACCTATTCACATCAGTAACTCAACCTTGTATTGTTTTTACTACCTGTCTTATTATATTTTCACTCCTCTCAAGTCCCACATATATGCCCAGGAATAACTTCCTCAAATCAATTAACTGTGTAATGGTCCTTTCTTAGGTTGCACTTTAGAGAAAGACAAACTAAAATTTTAAGTCAGTGATATTTCTTAGAAAATAAATTTTCTCACATTGTAATGTTATTTTAACTATGTGCAATAAATTTATATATATAACCTATTGTTTTAAGTAGATTTATACTATTATACTATTATAATGATGTGTGTTTTCATATTGCATGCAAAGAAAAATTTCAACTAAAAAGGAAATATATTTCTTTTGATATAAGTGTTTTCCAGGATTTTTAAAAGGATAAATACTGTCAATATTTTCTCCACATCTATGTTGTGATATTTGTTTTCTTAAAGGTGTGTATGAATAATAACCTTGTTCATAAAGTCTTTTTTATCATCTTTTGCTTCTTGAATTTATGGTTAATGATTTCTAGATTACGTCTAAGAAAACTTTGGAAATACCATATCAAAAAATCTTGAGAAATAAATAAATGATAAAGAATTCCTTATCCAGCAAACTGTCTTCCAAAATAAGGGTGCATTAAAAGTCTTCAAGACAAACAAAAATTGATAGAGTATGTAAGCAAAAGACCAGAATTATAAGACATACAAAATGGAGTGCTGCAGCTTGAAAGGAAAAATAACAAGGGTGGGAGACTTTTAGAAGAGTGTAGAAATGAAGATTATCAGAAACAGTAAATCAAAGGGTAAATAGTAGTATAATATGATGAAAGAAAGCATAAGATCAAATTAGGTGAATTAGTAATGCCTTTTCAGTAATAATATTGAATGTTAATGGCTTGAACTCCCCAGTCAAAAGAAATTGAATGATAGAACAAATTTAAAAATATAAGCAATCTATATGTTGTCTAGAAGAGATCCACCTCAGACATAAGGATGCAATGAAGTTAATAGTGAAAGGTTGTAAAAAGATATTCCATGCAAATACCAACCAAAAAAGAGCTGTAGTAGAATGCTAATGTTGGACAAAATAGATTTTCAGTGCAAAAATATTATAAGAGATGAGGAAGGTCATTATATATTAATAAAAGGGGGAATTCTCCAAGAAGAAATACTATACTAAATATTTATGCACCAACCTGAGTGTTCCAAGCTGAGGCACATACTGGAGAAAAAAAGAAAAGAAAATTAAAGAAAGAAAAAAATTATGGGATAAATAGATGTCTATACAAAAATGTTTGAAGACTTCAATGCACCCCTCTCAGTATTGAAAAGAACATCTGGACAGGGAATAAATAAACAGAAAACTTGAATAATACAATAAATGAACTAGACCTAAAAGACATCATTGAAGCATTATACCCCAAAATCTTAGGATATATACTTTTTGCAAATACTCATGATACTTCACCAGGAACACAAGTTAGGTCTCGGAAAATTTTTTTTTAAATTGAAATTATACAAACAACTTTCTGTGATCATAACAGAATGGAGCTGGAAATCAACAATGGAAAGGAAAAGGTAAAATCCATAAATAAATGGAGATTCAACAACACATTTTTTAAAATATTTATTTATTTATTTATCCCCCCCTTGCTGCTTGTGTTTTACTGTGTCCATTAACTGTGTGTTTCTTCCGTGTCTGCTTATCTCCCCGTTGCTGTGAGGTCCTGCTGCATCAGCCCACCAGGCCACATGGGCCAGCCTGTTCTCACAAAGAAGCCCTGGGAAGCGAACCCGGGGCCTCCTGCATGGTAAACGGGAGCTCTATAGATTGAGCCACACCTGCTTCTTGCTGTGAGGTCTTGCTGCATCAGCCCACTGTGCCACGCGGGCCAGCCAGCCGGCCTGCCCTCACAAGGAGGCACCGGGAAGCAAACCCCGGCCCTCCCATATGATAAATGGGAGCTCTATCCATTGAGCCAAACCCACTTCTCTCAACAACACACTTTTAATCAGTGGGTTAAAGAAGATATTACAAAAGAATTCAACAAATACCATGAGACAAATGAAAATGAGAACACAACATGTCAAAACCTAAAGGAAACCACAAAGGTAGTGCTGAGAAATAAATTAATAGCCCTCAATGGTTACATTAAAAAAGAAGAAAGAATGAAAATTGAAGATGTAACTGCACACCTGGAAGTAGCTGAAAAAGAACAGCAAAGTAATCCCAAACCAACCCTAAGAAAAGGCAACACTAAGGCATAGTAAAGATCAGAGCAGAAATAAATGAAATTGAGAACAAAGAAAACAACAGAAAAAAACAACAAAACCAAAAGATTGTTTTTTGAGAAGACCAACAAAGTCAACAAACCCTTAGCTAGACTTACAAAAAAAAAGAGAGAAAGAGAAGATGCAAATAAAATCAGAAATGGGGTGGGCAGACATTACCACTGATGCTGCAGAATAAAAGAGATTATAAGATGATACTATGAACAACTGTATGAAAACAAAGTAGACAATGTAGACATGTTGGACAAATTCCTAGAAACACATGATCATACTACACTGACTTTAGAAGAAATAGAAGACCTCAATAAACCAATCAGAAGTTAAGAGATTGAAACATTCATCAAAAACCTCACAAACATAAAAAGCCCATGGACAGATGGCTTCACAGATGAATTCTGCCAATGATAAAAAACAAGTTAATACCAATTCTGTTCAAGCCCTTCCAAAAAATTGAACAGGATAGAATGTTACCAAACTCATTCTACAAAGCCAAAATCACTCTCATAACCAAACCATTTAAAGATACTATAAAAATAGAAAGTTACAGATCAATATCTCTAATGAATATAGATGCAAGATCCTCAAGAAAATACATGTAAGCAGAATCCTAAAACACATTAAAAGAATTATACACCATGATCAAGTGGGTTTGATCCTATTTTGCTGTGGTTGTTCAACACAAGTAAGTCAATTAATGTAATAAATCACATTAATATACTTAAAAATAAAAATCACATGATCCTCTTGATTGATGCAGAACAGGCATTTGACAAAATGCATCACTTTTTCTTCATAAAAACACTCCAAAAGATAGGAATAGAAGGAAGCTTTCTCAATATGGTAAAACATATATATGGAAAAACTACAGCTAGCATTGTAAGCAATGTGAAAGACTGAAAGTTTTCCTACTGAGATCAAGAACAAGACAAAGGTGCCCACTGTCAGCACTGTTATCCAATATTCTGCTAGAGTTTCTACTACAGCAATTAAGCTAGACATAGTAATAAAAGACACCCAAATAGGAAAGGAAGAAATAAAATCTCACTGTTAACTGAGAATAAAATTCTATATCTAGACTCTCCTGAAAATCCATAACAAATTTACTAGAGCTAATAGAAAAGTTCAGCAATGTAGCAAGACACAAGATTTATATGAAAAATCAATAGTGTTTCTATACACTGCTGATGTGCAAGCTGAAGAAAAAGTATGAAAAAAAATCCTCTTAAAATAGTGACTAAAAGAATCAAATATTTTGGAATAAAGAAAAACCAAGGGCATAAAGGACCTTTATTTAGAAAACTACAAAACATTGCTTAAAGAAATCAAAAAGACTTAAATAAATCAAAGGACAGTCCAAGTTCATGGACTTGAAGACTAAATATCATTAAGATGTCAATTCTCACCACATTGACTTACAGATTCTATGGAATCCCAATAAAAATCACAAAACCTTTTATTGCAGAAATTGAAAAGCCAATTATCATATTTATTTGGAAGAGTAAGGAGCCCTGAATAGCCAAAAATATCTTTAAAAAGAAGAACGAAATTGGAGGACTCTCATTTCCTGACTTAAAATCATATAACTTAGCTACAGTGGTAAAAACAGCACGGTAGTATCATAAAGGCAGGCTGACCAATGGAAATGAAGTGAAAACTCAGAAATAGACCCTCACATATACAGTCTAGTGATTTGTGACAAGGAGATCAAGTTCACCAGAACTGTCTGTTCAAAAAATGGTGCTAGGAGAACTGGATACCTATATCCAAAACAGAGAAAGAGGACCACTATGTCACACTTTATACATAAATAGACTCAAATTGGATCAAGGACCTAACTATAAAAGTGACAACCATAAAACTCACAGAGGGAAATGTAGGAGAACATCTTCAAGATCTTTTGGTAGGCAGTAGTTCATTAACACTTACACACAAAGCATAAACAACAACAAAAAAAATAGATACATGGGATTTCCACAAAATTAAACACTTTTGCACCTCAAAAGACTTTGTCAAAAGGGCGAAATGACAGCCAACTCAATGGGAGAAAATATTGGCAATCGCATATCTGATAAGCTTTCAATATCTGTGATCTATAAAGATATCATACAACTCAACAATAAAAAGATAAACTACCTCGTTAAAAAATAGGCAAAGACTTGAAAAGACAATTGTCCAAGGAAGGAATTAAAATGGTGAAATAAAACGTCTGAGTAAAAATTGGGGAAAACTTGTAAAGACAACTGTTGAAAGCAGAAATACAAATGACGAAGAAAGACATGAAGGAATGTCCATCTTCACAAGGAATTCGGGAAAGGTAAATCAAAACAATGAAATATCATTTCACACCTATTAGACTAGACGCTATTAAAAAGTTTGAAAATTCTAAATATTGGAGAGGATGTAGAGAGAGAGGGACACTTATTCACTTTTGGTGGGAATGCAGACTGGTACAGCCACTGTGGAGGAATGTATGGCAGTTCCTAAGAAAGTTGAATAGAGTCCTGCCATGGGACCTGGTAACACCATTGCTAGATATATACCCAGAAGAACTTAGAGAAGTGACATGAATAGATATCTGCACACCAATGTTCATAGCAGCATTACTCATGATAGCCAAAATTTGGGAACAAGCGAGGTGTCTATCAACTGAAGAATGGATAAACAAATTGTAGGGTATATACCCAATGGAATATTGTGCAATGGGAAGAAGAAATGAAGTCATGAAACATATGACAATATGGATGAATCTCTAGAACATTATGTTGAGTGAAGAAAGACAGACATAAAAGGACAAATATTGTATGATTGCCCTATTATGAACTAAATAAATTATGTGAAATATAAAACTGTTATGTGAAATATGAGTATGGGTAGAATTGTAATATAAGGCCATTTTTCTTTGAAGCTGATCAAATGTAAGTTAATAGTATGAAATGTTAATATCAGACAGTAAATAAATTTATACTAAATGAAGTAGACCAGACATGAAGTACTACATATTGTATGATTTCATTTATATAAATTGTAAATATAAATCAATTTTTAAAGGTGAAAGAATAGTGATTATGTACGTCTGAGGAAGGAATGCTAAGTGATGTGGAGCCTTTCTTTTTGAAGTAATGAAATCATTTTAAAATTTTTGAGATGATGAATATACAAGATTGTGATTATATTAAAAGCCATTGATTATACACTTTGGATGGAATAGCCAGAGACAGCAGCTATGTACAGTGGGGGAAGCATAGAGAGAATGAAAGGTGAGTAATTTTCATGTTTGCTTGTCTGTTTTTGTTTATTATTATTATTTTTTAAATAATGAAAATGCTCTAATAATGATTGCAGTGAACGCACAGCTAAGTGATTATAGCAAATATCATTATTGTATACTTTGTATGAATTGTATGATTTATTAATATGTATCAATAAAATTGATTTGTTTAAAAATATATTACAGTTCTTTGAAAATAATAAGTAACTTTATAAAATATTATTAAAATTATATTGATTTTGATATGATCTTAATAATGATTCTTAGCAGTGTATGGATATTAATGAGAATGAATCAAATGAATACTTACAATAAGAATGATGTGTAGTTGTAATATTACAATTCACAATTTAGTTGACATAGATTTGAGAATTACTAAAGGAGGACAATTACTTGATTAATATTGCAGAGCAATTTGATTAATATGTCCTAGACACATAAAACTTAATTTTCCTCAAAAGAAAACAAATAAAATTCCAGTATTTTTATTTCTTATCTTAAAAAAATATATACAACATAAAATTTGTCATTTTAACAATTTTAATTTTGCAAATCATTGGCAATAATTATGTTCATAATGTTGTGTGATCATCACCGTCCATTACCAAAACTTTTTCATCCACCAAAAGAGAAACTTTGCACCCATTAAGTAATATATAGCAAACCTTTCCTCCCCCCCCAGTCCTGAAAGCTCTAATCAATTTTCTTTTTCTATTAATTTGCTTATTTTGCTTATTTAATATAAGTGGAATCATACAATAATTCTTTTGTGTCTGGTCTATCATACTCAGCAGGTTTTTAAGATATACTATTCAGTCATAAAAATGATAAATTCTACAACATAGGTAAACTTTGAAAAGTCAAGCAAAATGAAGTAAAGAATAATAAATTTGTAATAAGAAGACCATAGCATAATATTGTTTGGAACCTTCCAGCATAAAAATTATGCATAAAAAAAAACAAAAGAAATATATATTATTTATATGAAGATGAACAATAATTATTGCATTCAAAATGGCATTATATTAAATTTTCATGACATTGTATCAAAATACAATTTTTTATAGTGTAAAGAATATTTTTATTATGTGTAATATAAGTTAATAGCTTTTTTTTTTTGGTATTCAGATATATGGTCATTCCACTATTTAATTATCAAAGTCAACTTAGTTTCTCTGAAGGTTCTAACAAGATTATCTTCAAGACAGCCTTTTAAAAAATAATCCACAACTGTTTTCAGTCAGCTCTACACAATAACAAGAAAATAAAATTTATTTCCAGAAATGAGTTCTGCAGTCAGCTTCTTTCTGTTAGCTCTACATACATAATACATGGTGAATAGCAACTCAGAAGAATTATTATTTGGGTTATCCAGGTAAACACATTTGCAAGCAGCCTAGGCCTATACTGTCCACATCCATTACTGAATTTCAAAGATAGATAGCTTGAAAAAAAAATGTAAAATGTCATTGATTACAGATAATATTAGAAAATAACATGTTTTTAGCATTATTTCTATTGACCCCCACTGATACAATGTATTGAAATAAAACAAGGAGGTAGAATGTTCTCAATAGGCTGAATGGTAGGAAACTAGAAAAAAGAAAGCCTAGTGGGGAGGTTTTTTATTATAAACTCCACAGAAAATAAAAAAATTCATTCTAAAAGCCTTGGTAATGACCAAAACCACAAAATTTTAATCTTGGATTTCTACAGAAGAAAGCTGTAGTTACTTTTCAGTATTTCCCTTCCCTCCTTTCTGTCAGGGTTTGCTATAAAAGGTAGAAGCAATTTTACTTTCTAAATTCCATGTCTCATACCTGCCTTAAAGATAAACATACATCACTTTAGGTCATGTTTTACAAGCTATTTAATTTTTTCTGGCCTTTTTCTGGATAACTAATACTCTATTTAATACAACATCCTCATTTGCATGTTTAATTTCAATGAAAATGGCATTCATTTATGGAAGTTTATTTTGCCTATTTTATATGTCTGCATTTGTACATTTTAAAAAATCTCCTTTTTTGTTCTTTGTGTCATTTGGATACAGTAGGTAGACTCTCTAGAACACTAAGAACTCCAGATTTTTTGGAAGTTAACTTGCTGTCTGGGTTGGGTGCTGCTGCATATGAGGGCTCCACCATAAGGACTTCATCGGTCACTAAATGGCCGGGAAATAGTTGGAGCCTGCAACAGCTAATCTTGTGATTTCAATCATCTTTGGAGTCTTCATGTTTATTTTTCACCTGGCTTCCTTTCATCATTAAAAGAGTATATGTCATTCATCCTATAATGCAAGCAGGGAGTTCAAATTTCATTGATGACATTTCTCCAATTCAAATTTCTATCAGAGGGTATTTTTCATTATTACTTCTTAGACTATACAGTACAATTTTCTGGTCATTGCAGGATGAGTAACAATCTTACTGACTGACCATCCCTGTTTCTGGATTATTTGGCTTATCAATTTTCCAAACATATTTTCCTGAAAGTGTTGTTAATGCAGCAATACTACAGAAGGATTTCTGGTAATTCTGAATACAAAATTAAAGGTTTATTATGTAAAAATATGGAGGATTTATGAAAGAAACTACAAAATCTGATGATAATATGTAGACATATATTTTGAATAATTTAGGGAAATAAATTTTCCAAATTTGTACATTTATTGCAGTTGAAATGGTATCAAATATGATGTTCTTATGTTGGTAAATTTCATCTAAAACATGGGAAAAACAAAGAAATAATCTTGTAATTGCTGAAAGCAATCACTCCCTCATGCATAATTTGATTTATGAAAAATATATGATCATATTATATTGAATAAAAGAAAGGACTACTAAATAAATTGTGCTCACCATATAATTTATTTTAGGAACAGTGAAAGATACTTCATTCCATAGATATCCCCTAAAACTCAGGGTAATTGAAAATAAAATGTGATGAAAAGAACAAAAGTTCAATGAGAAGAAAACTTACAGTGATATTTTCTTCATTTTATTTTGAAATATAGCTTTCTAGGAAAATATTAAATAACAGCAATGAATAGTGTACATTTTACATTGCACAAATAACAGATATCAACATATATAAAATATAAATAAATGAAAGAACACTTAACCTGCTAAGAAAAATATTTCTAATTTATACTAATGATGTATCACTAATACAATTTGTAAGTAAATAGGTAACAGGAGTGGGCATGCCATAAATCATGGGTTTAATTGTCAGTAGAAGGTCAGAGAGGGTACACACAGGCAGTGTAGTAAGACTGAAAAATAGTCTGGAAAATTGGATGTAAAATGTTGTTGGAATTTTAGGGACAATTTAAATATAACTCCTTTTCTTATTCTGGGTTGAAAAATTATAGAGATCACTCCAGAAGGCACATCCATGGAGAGCAAAATGCCAGCCTTATTACTCATGAAGTGTGAGGTAAAAGGCATGGAGGTGACCAGTTGGCATTCTCAATGACCTAGCATAGATGTGAGAAAATAGGGTGAAACAGACACAAGATATTGCTGGTAAGAGAAGAAATAAGCCCCTGCATTAGTTTCCTAAGGCTGCCATTACAGAGAACCATAAACTAGATGATTTTATACAATGGAAAGTTATTCTCTTAGAATACTAGTGTCTCAAAATCCTAGATCAAGATGTTGGCAGGGCCATGATCTCTCTGAAGGATCTAGGAGAGGATTCTTCCTTGCCTTTTCCCAGAGTCTAGAGGTCACTAACAATGTTTGTTTTCCTTGATTTGTGGCAGAAGAACCCTGAATTCTGCTTCTGTCTTCACAAAGCTGTCTTCCTTCTGTGTCTGTTTCTGTGTCTTCGCCTCTTCTAGTAAGAACATCAGTCATAACTGATGAATTTCCACCCAAATGATTTCATCTTAACTTGATTATATCTGCAAATAACCTTTTTCCAAATACAATCATATTCATAAGAGCTGGCATAAGGATGACACTATATTATTTTCTTGTCCAGAAATCAACCCATAATACCAATTTTACACAATGAAGGAAAATATGAGACTCAACTATATAAGCTTCAACCCGTCAGTGAAAAAAGGGTGAACATCTACTCACTATTTATTCAAATCCTTTTATTTTACAACCATTTAAAACAGATAAACTATTCTGAACTCTTTATACAGTAAGAATTTATGCCTTGCAAGAATTCCAAACTCACAGGAGATACACATCAATTATAAATTCTGATTACCAAGTAGTCAGGGGGAAAAAAGCTCAAAAATAAAATCCTTTTCTTAAATTAAAGGTCAAATAAGTTTTCTAATTTTTTAAATTTTGCTTCAAAGTGTCCCTTCTTGTTATACGTTGATGCATTCCCTTAGCTTGTACTGCATAGAATACTTTTCACATGGAAATGGAAGTCGTTATTTCAGGGATTCACAAATATCTGCCAAACATCCCATTAGCCACAAAAATTTCCATTCACATGGATTTATCAAAGCATTGCCCTTCTACACACATGGTATAACTTTGCATAAAAGGTACTTGATTTAATTTTATTTTATTTTTAGGTTTTTTTTTTAAGTTTCCATGTATTTTATCTCTTACATTTAAACTTAATCATTATTATTTCATTTTCCTATTAATTGTATTTGGCTATTATATGGGCTTCATCTTTAAGGAAGGTTTGGATCACAGGAGAGAATCATTGGTGGGGGGTGTGAGGGATGGGGGTTTGATACTTTGTTTTACCTTATCTAAAAATTTATGGCTTTTCTTTTTTTATGACCTCATGCAGCTTTTCTACTTTTTTTCTAAGATCAATATCAGGCCTCTCATTTCTTAATTTTATTTTTCTTTCCTTTTCTTTTCTATACATTTTATTAGGGTGTTTTACTTTGTTTGATTGACTTAGGGTTGAGTACTTGATATATTATGTGTATTAAACCTTAACAGATGTATAGTTAGCAATTTTTTTCTCCCATTCTCCCAAATTGTTTTTTTTCTATACATATTTTTTATTCTTTAAAAGCTACTTAGATTACATAAATGTTATACACAAAAAAATAGGGATTCCTGTATGTCCCACTTCCCATACCTCCCACAACCTCCTACATAAACATCCTTCGTTAGTGTGGCACATTCATTACAGTAGATAAACAGATCCTAGGGTTTTGCCATTAAGCATAGAGAGTAACCTACACTCTCTCCCACACATTTCTGCATTATGTGATGATATAAAATGACCTATATGTCATTGCAATGTCACTCAGGAAGATACCCCCATCCCGAAAGAGCCCCTGTATTACTACTGTTTTTCCCTCTCCCTACCCTCAGAGCATCCAGTGGTCACTGGCTCCACATATGGGATGACCTCTCAACATACTTTCAAGTCTCTTAGCCATATAAACTCATTTCTCTTTACCTTTTCCCCCTTTTATTTGAGGTCTTTTTCCAGTTGCATTGCTAGTTGTTGCTTGGTAGTAATCCCTTGGTGCCAGGGAGGCTCATCCCCTGGAGCCATGTCCCATGCTGGGGGGAAGGCAATGCATTCATATGTTCAATTTGGCTAAGAGAGAGGCCACATCCGAGCATCAAGGAGGCTCTCAAGAGGCAACACTTAGGCACCCCATAACAATAAGCTAAGTTTCAATTTCTCAGAGCAAAGACTCATAAGCCTAGTCATCAATAACAAGGGCCCATCAGTGGATGGTCGTCCTTTGACAGTCACTGATGCTGCACTTGGAGGACTGTTGCTGCTCCCTTAGAGAATCTGGCAGAGCTCTCCAGGATGGGAATTCAGTATTCTCTAGTTTATTGTGTGAGTTTCCACCCACCATGACAATGCCTGTGAACATTTGAACATTTTTAAATACCTTATATGTATGCTCAGGTGAACTTCCTCCCATGCAACCCCCATCCCTGACACCCCACACCAATGATCCTCCCCTGCCCCAGTTGTAACCCTTCTGTGATCCAAAACTTTTTCAAAGATGAAGCCATTACAATAGCCAAATACAATTAATAGGAAAATGAAATAATAATGACAAGATTAAATATAATATAAAATACAAACAAATTTAAAAAAAAAACTAAAAATAAAATAAAATCAAGAATCGGATATTTAAAAAATGAAAAATATTGAAAAAATTTTTTTGACATTTTGCCTTTCATCACTGCAATATCTTGTGTCCTCTCTGTACTATGGCAGTTTCCCCCACTATTCACCAGTGTCTTGCTATTTTCCATTTTGTTTTCAAAGAAGTTTTAGGTAACAGCAAAGTCACACATGGAATACATGAGACTCTCATATACCCAGCACCTTTCCCCTGCCCCCCCTTTTAACATGTGGATTGTAGCTTTGTTATAACTGATATACAAGTAGTGAAACATAGCTACTAAACATTGTCAGTGGTTTACACTATGGTTTACTCTTTAGATTGTACACTTTTACAAATTCTGATGATATTTATCATGTCCTGTGTTAATCACTGTGAGAACATACAGAACAATTCCACTGACCACTAAATACCACCTGTTCATTCTATTCCTCCCTCCTGATCCCCTCAGGGCCCATGGCAACTCCCTGGCTTGACTCGTAGGATGACAAGATCCATAGTTACATGCAACAAGACTGAGGCCTTGACACACTGGTCTGTCCTCCCCTATTAGGAACCACCCTTGCTCTCTAGTGACTCCCACCTGAATATTTCTGCACGAATCGATCCTCCTGAGAATGGGAGTCCAACTCCTTCCCGTTCATTTGCAGGGTTTCCATCCACTGACACAACACGTTATGATAAAATGACCACTCACACACTCCCTAGAAGTCTGCTCCAGGTGCAACCTTTCCCAAATGGCCCCACATCCAACACCCTAAACAAGTAACCCTTCCTTGTCATATTGCCATAAGAGGATTCCCAACTTTGTACTTTCAACCTCATACCCACAAATCTCCAGTGCTTGCCTGGTCCCTCTCCCAACCCTCCCCCCAGTACACTGGGCCTTCTAACCCACCCTTCCCAATCTACCCACCTGTCAACCCTGCATCACCCAACCCAATAATATCACTACCCTCCTGTCCTATCCCTTCATACACAACTACACTCTTTCACCTTATCATAGATTGCATCCCTATGAGTGATGGCTCAAAATCTTCTTTTCTCTTTCTATTTCCTGTAAACCTATCTTCCAGACAATAGCTCTCAGAGACTGCTCAATTTCCTTAATTCATATCAGTGAGATCATGTACTGTTCATTCTTCAATGCCTGGTTTTCATCACTCAACATAAGGTCCTCAAGATTCATCCATGTTATCCTGTGTGTTAGCACTTTATTCCTTCTAACAGCTGAGTAATATTCCATTTAATGTATGTACCACATTTTGTTTATCCATTCATCTGTTGATGGGCACTGGGGTTGATTCCAACTTTTGGCAATAGTAAATAATGTTGCTATGAACATTGGTGTGCATATATCTGTTCATGTCTTTGCTTTTAAAACTTCTGAATATATACCCAGCATTGTAATTGCTGGATCATATGGAAGTTCTATAGTTAGTTTTTTGAGGAATAGCCAAACTGTCCTCCACAATGGCTGGACCATTCTACATTCCCACCAGCAGTGGGTGAAGGTTCCCTTTCCTCCACATCCTCTCAAAAACTTATAATCAACTGCTTTTTAAATACCTGCATTTCTAATGTGTGTAAAATGATATCTCACTGTAGTTTTGATTTGCATTTCCCTAATAGCCAGCGATGCTGAGCATCTTTTCATGTGCTTTTTAGCCATTTCTATTTCCTCCTCAGAGATGTGTCTTTTCAGGTCACTTGCCCATTTTTTAATGATTTGTTTGTCTTTTTGTGTTCAAGGTATAGGATTTCTTTATATATGCAGGATATTAGGCTCCTATCAGATATATTGTTGCCAAAAATTTTTTCCCATTGGGTAGGCTGCCTTTTTACTTTCTTGATAATGACCTTCAAGGTGTGAAAGTTTTTAATTTTGAGGAGATCCCATTTATCTATTTTTTCTTTTGCTGCTCTTACATTGGGTATGAAGTTCGTGAAACCATTTCCCGTTAAAAGGTCCTGTAGATGCTTCCCTACATTATCTTCCAAGGTCTTTATGGTCTTGGTTCTTATATTTGGATCTTTGATCTAACTTGAGTTGATTTTTGTGTAAGGTGTGAGATGATATTCCTCTCTAATTCTTTTGAAATAGATATCCAGTTCTCCAAGCACCATTTGTTGAAGAGGCCTTTCCCTCCCAACTGAGTGGGCTTGGTCAGCTTGTCAAATATCAGATGACTGTATATGCGAGGATCAGTATCAAAACTCTCAAATTGGTTCCATTGGTTGGTATATCTATCCTTGTGCCAATATCTTGCAGTTTGACCACTGTAGATTTGTAGTATGTTTTAAAGGCAGTTAGTGTGTGTATTAGTCAGCCAAAGGGGTGCTAATGTGAAATACAAAAAATGGGTTGGTCTTTATAAAGGGTATTTATTTGGGGTAGAATTCCACAGATACCAGGCCATAAAGCGTTAAGTTTTTCTCTCACCACAGTCCATTGCCACCTGTTAGAACAAGACACCTGCCGGCATTTGCCAGGGTTCAGGCTTGCTTGGTTCCTCTCTTCCCAGGGCTGCGTTTCTCTCCGGGCTTAGCTGTTTCCTCCACAAGGTTAGCTGTAGGCAATCAGGCAAATGGCTTGCTTCTCTTCTCCTGGGGCCTTCTTTCCAACATCAAAGCTGCTTCTCAAAGACTGCTTCAACTCTGTTCTTTGCCTTGCCTTTTATATACAATTCCCCACCCACCAGGGGGTGGGGCTCAATGCCCTACTGACTGACATGGCCCAGTCAACGCCCTAATCATAATTCAATCATGCCCAGATTAACAGATCAGATTACAGGCATGATCCAATTATATTTTTGGAATTCATAATTACATCAAATTACCCAATGGTTACAGTGTGATAACTCTAATTTCGTTTTCCTTTTTCAGAATGTGCTTTGTGATTCGGGGCTTCTTCCCCCTTCAAATAAATTTTGTTGTTTGTTTTTCAAATTCAGTAAAAAATGTGTTGATTTTTATTCCGATTACATTAAATCTGTAGATTAGTTTTGGTAGGATAGACATCTTGATGATGTTTAGTCTTCCTATCCAAGAATAAGGTATATTCTTCCATTTATTTAAATCTTCCATCATTTCCTTTAACAGTGTTGTGTAGTTTTCTGTATATAAGTCCTTTTACATCTTTAGTTAAATTTATTCTCATGTATTTGAGTCTTTTATTTACTATTGTAAATGTTATTTGTTTCTTGATTTCCTCCTCAGATTGCTCATTATTGGTATACAGAAATGCTACTAATTTTTGAGCATTGATCTTATAGCCTGTGACTTTACTGAGCTCCTTTATAAGTTCTAGAAGCTTTGTTGTAGATTTGTCAGGGCTTTCTATGTATAGGATCATGTCATCTGCAAATAGTGAAATTTTTACTTCTTCCTTTCCAATTTGGATGTCTTTTATATCTTTTTCATGCCTCAGTGCTCGAGCAAGTACTTCTAACACAATGTTAAATAGGACTGTTGATAGTGGACATCCTTGTCTTTTTCCTGATCTTAGAGGGAAAGCTTTTAGGATTTCACCATTGAAGATGATGTTAGCTGTGGGTTTTCCATATATATCCTTTATTATGTTAAGAAAGTTTCCTTCTATTCCTATCTTTTGCAGTGTTTTTATCAGGAAAGGGTGTTATATTTTGTCAAATACCTTTTCTGCATTTATAGAGATGATCATGTGATTTTTTTCTATCAATCTGTTTTTGTGGTGTATTACATTGATTGATTTTATTATGTTGAACCACCCTTCCATACCAAGGATGAAACCCACTTGTTTATGGTGTATAATTCATTTTATATGTTGTTCAATGTGATTAGCAGGTATTTTGTTGAGGATTGTATGATCTAGGTTCCTTAGAGAGATTGTTCTGTAATTTTCCTTTCTTGTGGCATCTTGTTTGGCTTTGATATTAGGGTAAATTTGGCTTCACAGAAGGAGTTAGGCAATGTACCTTTTACTTCTATTTTTTGGAAGAGCTTAAGCAGAATTGGTGTTAGCTCTTTTTGGAATGACTGGTGGAATTCACCTGTGAAGCCGTCTAGTCCTGAACTCTTCTTTGTTGGAAGGTTTTTGATGACTGATTCTATCTCTTTACTTGTAACTGGACTGTTGTGTTCATCAATTTCTTCTTTCATTAATGTAGGCTGCTTGTGAGTTTCTAAGAATTGTCTATTTCCTCTAAATTATCATTCTTCTTGGCATATAATTTTTCAAAGTATCCTCTTACCATACTCTTTATTTCTGTGAGTTTGGTGGTGATATCCCCTTCCTTATTTCTTATTTTGTGTATTTGCATCTGCTATCTTTTCTTCTTTGTTAGTCTGGCTAAGGGTTTGTCAATTTTATTGATCTTCTTGAAGAACCAGCTTTTGGCTTTGTTTTTATTTTCTAGTGCTTTCTTAATTTCTATTTCATTTAGTTCTGCTCTAATCTTTGTTATTTCCTTCTTTCTACTACCTTTTGTGTTATTTTGTTGTTGCCTTTCCAATTCCTCCAGGTGTGCAGTACCTTCTTCAACTTTAACTCTTTCTTCCTTTTTGATATATGCATTTATGACTATGAGTTTCCCTCTCAGGACAGATTTTGCTGCATCCCATAAGTTTTGATATGTTGTGCTGTCCTTTCATTCATTTCAAGGTAGTTACTGATTTCTTTTGAGATTTCCTCTTTGACCCACTGTTTGCCTAAGAGTGTGTTCTTTAACTTCCATATCTTTGTGCCTAATCTGGTTCTCTGGCCCTTACTGATTTCTAATTTCATTCCATTGTGGTCAGAGAAATTATTTTGTATAATCTTAATCTTTCTGAATTCATTGATAGTTGTTTTGTGACTTAGCACGTGGTCTATCTTGGAGTATGATCCATGTGCACTCAAGAAGAATGTATATCTCACTGTATTTAGGTGTAGTATTCTTTATATGTCTATTAGGTCCAGATCCTCTAATGTATTACTCAGGGTTTTGAGTCTTTATTGATTCTCTGTCGAGATGTTCTGTGTAACAGTGATAATGGTGTATTAAACTCTCCACAAAAAATGTAGAGGGCATCTATTTCTCCAATTAGTCTTTCCAGTGTTTGCCTCATATATATTAATGCACCCTGATTAGCTGCATAAATGTTTATGGTTGTTCTTTCTTCATGAAAGATTACCCTTTTTGCTAATATATAGTGTCTGTCTTTGTCTCTTACAATAATTTTGCATTTAAAGTCAATTTTTTCCAATATTAGTATAGCTTCTCCCACCATCTTTTGGTTATTGTTTGCTTGGAAAATTGTTTTCCATCCATTCACTTTGAGCCTCATTGAATCCCTTGGTGTAAGTAGGTTTCTTGTAGACAGCATATAGATGGGTCATATTTCTTTATCCATTTGGCCAATCTGAGTCTCCTCACTAAAGTTTAACCAATTAACATTCAGTGTTATTGCTCTCAAGGAATTTCTTACAACAGACATATTTTCTTTGGGTTTATGTGTGTCATATGTTGTTTTTATTTCTTTTTGTCTTTTTAGTTGTTCTTACACTCTCCTCCAACTCTCTCTTTCTTGTTTTATCCTTTCAATCTGCAGAACTTCCTTTAGTATTTCCTGAAGGGCATGTTTCTTATTGGTTAAAATTTCTGTTTATCTGTGAATATATTGACATCTCCATCATTTTCAAATGCTAGCTTTGCTGGATAGAGAATTCATGGCTGGAATTTTTTTCTTTGAGTACCTTGACTTTGTCATACCACTGTCTTCTTGCCTCCATGGTTTCAGATGAAAAATCAGCATTTAATCTTACTGAGCTTCCCTTGTACGTGATGTTCTCTTTTCTCTTGCTACATTGAGTATTTTCTCTTTGTCTTTCGTATTGGACATTTTGACAAGAATATGTCTTAGAGTAGGCCTGTTGAGGTTTATTCTCTTTGGGGTGCACTGTGCTTCTTGGGCATGTATGTCCATCTCCCTCAATAGGGTTGGGAAATTTTCAGCCATTATTTCCTTCAAGACTCCTTCTGCTCCCTTTCCCTTCTCTTCTCCCTCTGGGATGCTTATAATGCATATGTTTGTGTGTTTTGTTTTCGGTTAAATCCCTGAGGCCCTGCTGGATTTTTTCTAACTTTTTATCTATCTGTTCTACTTTCTGTTTGATATTTGATATACTGTCTTCCACATCACTAATTCTTTCTTCTGCCTGTTCAAATCTGCTGTTATGTAATTCCAGTGTCTTTTTTATTTCTTGGATTGTGTTATTCATCACCATCATACCCGTTATCATCTTTGTATGTTTACAATTTCTTCAGTTTGTTCTTCCAGTGTCTTCTTAATTTCCTTAATCTCTTCCTTCACTTCGTTAAGTTCCTGCATGATATTTGTTTGGACAGCTTTGATTAGTTGTTCAATGTTCTGTATCTCTTCCTGGTTTTCAGTTTGTTCATGGGACTGGTCAATGTCTTCCTGTTTCTTAGTATGATTTGATATTTTTTGTTGCCCTCTGGTCAACTTTTTATATTGATGGTTTATTCAGTTGATTAGCTTCTCTCTCTGCTCTAAAATTTTATTTAGCTGCTGGTTTTTATATGTGTGTTAAGTTTTCTCTTTGACACTTTCTTCTTATTGTTCAATTTCCTTGCTTTTTCCTGCATTCCAAATTTATCTTGAGCACTCTATCTCACTGTCCAGCTCCCTCCAGATTCATGCCCCTAAGGCTCCTGCTCCACTCCATGGGCTCCCAAAACAGCTCTCTGGGGCTGGATCCTGTCCCCAATCAGTCATCTATTGCAAGAGAGATGGTGAGTGCCCACTTAAACCAATGTCATTTTGTCTCTTCTCTTGGGTTCTTGATAGTGTCCTGTAGGGTACCTTATTTTTTTCACTTTTGATGAAGTCCATTTAATCTATATTTTCTTTTGTTGTTCATATTTTTGGTGTCATATCTAGGAAACATTTAACAAATCAAAAGTTATGTATGTTAGTTTTGATGTTTTCCTTTAGGGGTTTCATACTTTTAGCTTTTACATTTACAACTTTGATCAAATTTTAATGATTGTTGTATATGGTGTGAGGAATGGGTCTGCTTCTACTATGTACATGTGAATAATCACTTTTCCTAGCATCAGTTTTTGAAGAGACCCTCTTTCCCCAATTATTTTACTTAGAACCCATGTCAAAAATCATTTGGCTTTAGTAATGAAGGTATATTTCTGAACTCTCAATTGTATTCCATTTGTGTGTATGTCTCTATTTATGTCATTAATACACTGTTCTGATTATTGTGGCTTTTGATTTAAGTTTTGAAATCAGGGAGCCTGAGATCTACAAACTTATACTTCCTTTACTATATTGCTTTGGCTTTTCAGGGCCCTTGTAGTTATATATGAATTTGTGGACTGACTTTTCCATTTCTACAAAAAACAGATGTTGGAATTTTGGTAGATATTGCACTGACTCCGAAGACTTCTTTTGTAGTAATGTCATCTTAATAGTGTCAAGTCTTCCTATTCTTAAACATTCAATATTTTGCCATTAATGTAGTTTTTATTTAATTTCTGTCACCAGTGTTCTGTTATTTTCAGTGTACACAACCTTCATTTCCGTGTTAACTTTACTCTTAGGTATTCTATTTTTTTTTTTTTAGACCTTTATCAAATGATTTTTAAATTCAATTTCAAAACATTCTTTGTTGATATATAGAAACGCAAGTGATTTTTAAACATTGATTATGTACTTGCAATTTTGCTGAATTCATTAGTTCTGCTAGATCTCTTACATAGTTTGGGGGATTTTCTATATAAAGGCATATGTTATCTGCAAACAGAGATAGTTTTATGTCTTTCCTTCCAATGTGTGTGCCTTTAACTTCTTTTTCATGCCTAATATCTTGAACAAGGACTTCCATACAATGTTGAATAGCAGTGATGAAAGAAATCAACTGTTTTTTCCGAAACTTCAGGGGGAAAGTTTTCAGCATTTCACCTTTGTGTATAATGCTAACTGTGAATTTCCTTCTATTTCTTCTTTTACTCTGTTACTTTTTTCTGATGGAAACCTCACAGCACACTTCCTTGATTCCTTAAACAAATGGAATTCTAAGGGACATAATTCTCCTTGTATATGTCTGTTTAAGTGTTTACATAGACCTATCTGTTTTCAATGAATTTATGAAAAAAAAATTTTTTTTAAATGTTGAAACATTGTCTTTAATAAGGCCCTTGATTACTTTTTAAAAGCATTTAACTAAAATTTATCCTTGATTTTTGGTAAAAGACAAAATCTGGAATAAACTTAAGGCTATTCAACAAAAAATATTCTTAAAAGCTTGAGGGCAACAATGTAATGTAAGGGAAGAGCTTTTTTAACTAACAGTTCTGAAGTCTTTTAAATTAGTCCCATAATCTCAGTCTAAAATAAGCTATGTTCTTCTCTATTGTGTGGAGAACTTGGCTTCATTTCCTCTAGTTAAGTCAAGATGCTCTGATATGTTAGATTATTGACATATTGCCCTCCTTTCACTACCACTGCTTTTGGCTCCATAGATGTTGGGTTTAGCCATGTACTTGCTTTACCTCATTAACTGTGTAATAAAGAAACAGTGTGCCTTGCCTTATGATGTATTGCTTTTATTCCCACTTGCCACTTTGGTAGATTCTAAATATTTTCATTTTTAAAAAATGCTCTATGTAGTTACTTCCCTCTAACATTGGTCCTATTTTGATGGAAGAGGAACATATCCAACCCAAATCCACAGCCTGAAGGATAGCTGGTCCTTATAACATATGAACCCACCATTGAGCAACAAATGCTCATTTTTTGTATCACTGAGTTTGTGTCATTGTCTTTTATGCAATGAACATTGACTAATAAAGAAATCCACTTTCTACACTTAAAATTTTAAATGTACAATTTGAAAGTTTGTGACAAAATGGAAGCAAGCTAGTGAAATAAGGAATCAATAGATGGATCTGGAAACTTGCAAGAAGTCCACGTGGATATCAATACCCCCAAGATGGCCCAGCATCTGCAGAAATGCCCAGCAGCAGGGTCTTTGTGATTTCCAGGGTAAAAGGAACCAGAGAAGCAACTCTCAATGTCCCCCAAGTCCTAGGATACCTTTTGTGCTTTGATTCAGAGAGCAGCCTAACATTCCCTGAGACTTAGCTCAAAAGCTTCCATTTGGGTAACAGTGCAGTCAGTCTCAGACCCTGGAATGCAAGGCTGATGAGAACCAGAGCAGTAAACTCGGAATGGACCCCATTCCTTGGACCCTTCCATTCAGAGTGCAGCCAAATGTCCCCTGAGACCTTGCTCGGGTGTTTTGATTTACCACAGTGTCTCCCACCAATCCATCTTTTGTGCTTTGGTCTGAACTTCAGAGTATTCAGGCATCCACCAAGACCTAGGTCAGCCATGACAATGTGCATTGGCAAGGCTCTGGATTAAATTCTCAGGACACGGAGCAGAGCATCAGCTCCAAATTATTTGGAGTGGTAAACATTTCCATCAGACTTGGACTCTGGAATGCCAGGTCAGTTGAATAAAAGTCATTTCTTCATTCTTTCTAGAATAATGGGCATGTTCCTGATAAGAGAGTCTTCTCAGAGATCAGGAAATTTTTCCTACTGCTGGTCTACATGGCCACAGTAGATCATATGCAGAGTGACATTGAATATGTTAAAAGTCCTCGTAAACTTCATTTTCTAAGTACTTAATGTATATGCTTACCCCTTGTATCCCGCTTAGCCCTTGTTCCAGAACATTCCCAATTATACCCTGGGGAGGACTGGCAAACCCACATGCCATCCTGCTAGGGCTAAACATTTCCCACCAGAATGGAAATAACAAATGAGGTGTTAGGATGCACTTCAGCTTAGCCCCTTTGGGATGGTCCATGGGCAACCTTTCCTTACCCAGAACCTGGAGAACAGGTTCTGATCAAAACTTGGCAAGAAAACAAACCTCACTCTGAATTAGAGCCAAAATGAAAGGAACTTTACACTCTAGTTCTGATCACTCCCACAGCTATTAATGTTAAAGAAGTTTCCAACT